>JASSUY010029707.1:0-22394 GCA_032466535.1 Forpus xanthops
GAGGACACCAGAACTGCACATAATACTCCAAGTGAGGTCTCACAAGAGCAGAGTAGAGGGGCAGGATCACCTCCCTCTACCTGCTGGTCATACTCCTTTTAATGCAGCCCAGGACAAAATGATTGATTGTTCCTAATGCAGATACAGCTTAAGACACAAAAAGCACATTAATTTGTCACAGTTGACTTTACATAGAAAGTGTTACATAGAAAGTTTAATACCATCTCCTAAGATAGTTTTGGCCAAGTGAAGCTAGAAGCCCACCAGATCTGGTCAACATTGTCTGTATACACATTAATACATGAGCAGTAACACATTTGTAAAAATATAACTGCTTCAAGTGAAAAGCTCCCTTGTTTGGCTTGGACTGCCTTTGACAATCCTCCATCAGCACCTGTGGCATTAGCGCAAGCCAGTGCCAAGACCCTAGTACTTGAGCAGCCCAAAGCAGCTGGGTGGCCTGCCACTCTTCTCAACAGCTCACCCACAGGCTTCGGCAGCAGGACAGATTTCTGCTCTCACCCCAGTGCAGAAGGGCTGCAAACAGATGTCTTCCTCTAGATCCAGCTGTGCCAACACAAGCTTGTTCCCACTGTTTCCCAGGCAGTTAGGGCTCCTCACCCCTTGCTAGACACAACGAGCCAGGGCAAACACAGCTCTCTTATTCCCACTGTACAGGCCAACCTGGTTCATTCTGACTGAAGGAGGCCAGCTGGTGTGCTTTGGAGCACTCAGCAGAGCTGGTGCTGTGCCAAGGCAGCCAGCACGGGCAGGCAGTGACCTTTCCAGCCATCACCACCTGGGATGCACGTCTGCACCCTCTTGAAGCTGAAGAGGATGTGGGACCACTGTGCCTGAAGAGCTGTGAGGGCAATAACTGCCAGCGGTGTGGCTTGTAATCTTCATCTGGCACAGCTCCCTACAAAATGAACATCTGTCCACAGCCTAAAGTTATGTTTCAGAACTGATTAAATTAGACCAGTGCAAGCTCCCATCTGGACACTTTTAGCGCTTTGGCTCCCATTCACCTAGAAAACAATGGCAATGGACAGAAATTGTGCTCATCTGCCCCAGTTGCAAAGTGGCCAGAGGGAACGCAGGATGCATCAGCCATGCCAGCACCTTCACCTTTGACAAGTATGTCTGCTGAATCCTGACAAAGAGCTTTAAGAAGCTACCACTCACCAAGAACATCCTTTCCAAGGTGAACACAGCTGCAGAAAGGGCATCAGGAGGAATGTGTGCCTGCTCCATTCTCTTCAGCTCTGCAATGCCCAGTATTTCAGATGGAACAGCTGATTTCAGTGGGTACAACAAGAATAGGAATGATTTATACTACACTATGCCCTGGTCAGCCATTTACTGCATGGGAGCACTTCCCTTACCCATCTGGATCTTATGTTCTCTTACACAGTGGTACAAAGCATGTGAATGCTCCCCATATGATTTGGTGCAGTGTCGAATGGGTTAAACAGCCTATGGAAATGGCTAATCTGCAAAGAAAGGGAGCCCCAGCAGAACACATTACATGTTAAATGTGTACACACATTTCTGCAGCAAGAGCGTGACCATATCCCTAGTTTATACAACTCCTTATTCCAGTGCAGGCCAAATAAAAATAAACTGGTTGATTAGAGATCAATGAAAGTGTTCACGGAGGATCTGGCATTTATTTAACTAAATTATTTGAGATAAACTAATGCAAGTTTGTGCATAAATGGTAGGAAAACATGTCATACAACTTAAAAGGAAAAATATCACCTATGACAACCATCATTTTTTCAGCACCATTTGGAGGCTGCAGATAACCCAGGTCTTTAATAGATTTTTTATAAACTCTTAATAAAAACCTACAATTTAGATTGCTTTTAATATACCACATGCTTACCACCCGTTGTTAAAATCCTTTTTAAGAAAAACAATTGGAATTCTAACTAGTTACAGATGGCAGAGATAAAGTTGGTCTTTACAAATATGTGTTTAAAATAGGATTTTCAGGGAGAGTACTCTTTGTGTTTGCTAATGTTATTCAGGCTGTCTATTTGTAAATAGGAGTCAAAGGTTTACACGCTTTAGCCTGTGGTAAATCAGAAGAATGAGGGAAGACCATAAGCATTGAAAACATCTCATAGACTGAAGCTGCTTTATCCTATACCGACAGGCCACAGCAAAGGGCAAGCAATGAGCAAAAGGGAGCAGACGCCCTTCATGGAATTCCTGTTGTTTCTATGGAAAGGATAGTATTGGTAACTCATCAAACAACCCAATTGGGCTTCATGTTCCATTGGCCTTTTCCTGGTTTTTGGACTAGACCGGGATGGTAAACAGAATGCACATAGGCAGACACGGAGACCTCAGGGTTCCTGAGCTGGCTGCTGTTTCTGGGAAGTGGTTCAATTCATGGGCAAGAGGGATGCTGAACAAACCTCCATTTGGCCTCTCCCCACTCTGGGTTTTAGCTGCTGTTGCAAGTGAAAAGACTGAGGATGCTCAGCCACGTCCTGCGGCTCCCTGGATGAGTCTGTCCTCTGCCTGCTGTTGGAAAGCAAAAGTTCCTCCAGGCAAGAGCACAAGCTCCCTTTTGGCTTATCACAAAGAGACTTGCACAACCTCTTCCTTTGCACTCTCGCTACAGTCATTCTTCCCTGAGAGATATCAAAATGAAGTTGTACAAACCCCACAGTTACCAACCATTTGTCATTGAGGAAAAGAAGCAGCAGCATCATTTCCATGCACTCGCTACATGCAGCAGTTCTCAGCTGCCTGTCTGCCCTAGGACTGTGTGCTTTTGGGCACAGAAGGATTTGCAGACAGCCTGGCTGTCCTCAAGCCTCACTGAGGCTCCCACCAACAGGAAAGGTTTAAAAAATTATAGAGAAAAGAAAGCCCAGCGCTTACAGATGAAAATCCAAACCAGAACTACCTATTCGCTTAATGGGATCCTTGTTTTTTTCCAGACCCACTATGTTTGCTAGCAGTCAGTGAGTCATTATTGCCCTTTCTCTACAGTGGAGGGCCTCTGGAGAGGAGGCTGTTTTCACTGTGATTATTTCTGCGCAAGTGGTAACACCTGCACAGCATCTCTGGTTCTAGGGTTAAAAAGAGAGGCCTAGTCTTCAAATGTCCACAGACGATGGGAGGACAGCGGCAGTGCATGGGGGCTTGGGGTTATACCTTATACCCTGTGTCTTTCCAGTAGGTCCCTCTTCTGTACCTGTTGCCATACTGCATGTCTGTTGTGGTTTGAAGATAGAGCTCAAGCAGCGAGAAGTGACTATGATACTTAGGTTTACCACAGCTTGAGCATTTGCTGCCACAGTCTATGCTGTCCAGATTTCTGTCAGGAAATTCAAGTTCCACATCAGAGTTTTACATTTGAGGACCTTTTCAGTCACCTTTCAACTTGGCCAGCTGTAGAATCATGCAGGGGGACAAGCCTTTGCACTATCACATCCCTGCCACCATGCTGCTCTACAGACAGGTGACCCTTTCTCTCTGTCCTGTGTGGACATGATGGCCATCCAAAGGGATGTACAGAGATGGCCCTGGCTGCCACTGGACTTCTCATGCTGCAGCATCTCTCTTTCCCTCTCACCTCCAGCTTCAGTGTCCGACACTTAAAGATAGAACCCAGAGGAAGCCACACAGAGGAAGCCCAATAGACAGGAAATAGAGGGAATAAGGTTCTTGTCCCCACATACCTGTTGGGAGCAGAACATATTTTGACCTTTGGGCTTCTGATACTGGAGGAGAGCTCAGCATTTTCAGGAGCCCAGCAAGGAGGTGCTGGCAGACACTGGAGGAGGAGGAGGAGGAGAAGGAGGAAGAGAAAAAGGCAGAATAAGGGGAAAATTACCATGAAGAATGACAAATGTCCCATAACCTAGCCAGCATTGTGTCTGAGGACATGCAGTCATCAGTAATACTGCTGCTTTTAGCTGGATACTGGTGGGGAGCAAAGCAAGAGTCTGTAGGATCTGACATTCTGTGCCTAAAACAGATAAATAAGAAGACTTGGTTTTGAATAATAATAAGACACATATGTATTAAGAAACCATGATTGTTTTGTCAGAAGTGTAGCAATGAAAGCAGTAGTCATAGTTTCTGTAAGCCTGCTCTTTCAGCTGTCTGTAGCAAACACAAGAGAGTTTGTGCAGCTTTGATGAATTCAGAGGAGGTTTTTTTCCTGTAAGAGCCACCGATGTCTCCTGGAAAACATTATATTTACTTTTTATTACTTTTTTAACTTGAAGTCTAGCAGAATGACAGTCCCTGCAGTGGGATTGCCCCATGTTGTACACCTTTGGCAGAGGCCACGTAGCACAACCTGAGGCAGCTGCATTTTTTGCAGCTATACCACATTTTCATTAGAGATGATGGGTTTGTGCTGATCTGAGGATGTAACATGAAAGCTGCTGTAGTGTGTCATTCAGAATTTCGCTTACTAATATTAATACACCAGAGGAAAAGAGCAGATGGCTCTTACAATAAGGTGGACCATATAACCACTAGAATATTTACTTGTAAATAAAGAATATTCAACAAAGAAATATTTATGGCAGTCATAAGGAGTCCAAAGCTACTGGTTTTCTGAGAAAGGTAACATACTAAGGAGCAGATCAATCACTGTCTCTTATAATGAAAGAAATAGAATCATAGAATCATAGAATAGTTAGTGTTGGAAAGGACCTCAGGATCATCTATGAAATTATCACTTAAAAATATTTTAAAGGGAGACAAAAAGGCTGAAGGGAGCCAAACACATTCTGTACATAATTAATCCAACAAATTTACCAGTGAGCAATGCTGTGAAAAGACAGAGTTTAAACTTTTGCCAAGTTTATGGATGAAATGTCCAGCAAGACTGACAGAAAGCAGAGACTCAAAAAATGTCTCCAGTTCGGACAACCTCAGCTGAAGATCATTGGAAGCAGGAAATTAACCTCGTGGTAAGGATGCTTCCCACAACCTCGGAAGGAGCGCAAGAGCCTACTACAGGACACTGTCAGAGAGAGGGTGCAGGGCTAGAAGGGCTTTTGATAATATTTACCAGAGCCATTCGTATGTAACATTAATCCCAAAACAGAGACATAATGAAATGACTGTTATGGATGACTTCATAATTGCCCCAAGGGAACAAACCGGGACACCAATTAATTTTACGGAGAAGGAGCAGCAGTGGCTTGTGAACTTCTCCAGGGACCTAGTTTCATGCATTAACAAAATAAGCAGAATAGATAAAAACTAAAGTAGAGTTGCTGTGCCAATAGAATTGTCTCCAAATGAAGTGTTTTGATATTCTGTCCCATGAGCTGATAAATTTATAGAGCATATTTTTTTAACTTTACAATGTGCGTACATATATATAGACGGACATACATCCATTTAAACTTTCCCAAAACCAGAGTTAAAATAGAAGACTCATAAGAAATCACAGCATCTCACAGTACATACATCCATTTAAACTTTCCCAAAACCAGAGTTAAAATAGAAGACTCATAAGAAATCACAGCATCTCACAGTACATACATCCATTTAAACTTTCCCAAAACCAGAGTTAAAATAGAAGACTCATAAGAAATCACAGCATCTCACAGAAAGAAAAGGAGAATTCTAAGCAGGAAAGAAATTACGTTTGCGCATACGTGAGTTTTTAGTTGCAATTATCCTGTTCAAGACATAATGTGTATTCTAAGCAATAAACAAAATCATACATATCAAAATAGAACTTTCTGCAGTGCGCAGTGAAGATGCCTATCACAAACATAAGCCCAACAAAATAGCTCATTCCCTGCTAGCTTACTTTTATCAGCTAGAAACAAACCTAAGTGCATCGTTAATTCAGGCCATCAGAGAATAGATCTGTATTAAAGAAAATGAACTCCATCGGTCAAAGTCAAATAGAAAAAAAAATATTTAATAATATGTTTGACATAAAATGCATCCACCATGCTCCAGGGCCTTGAAGAAAAGCTCACTGAGAGCAAGACCCCTTTGGCTGGTAAAAGTACAGATGTATATGTTTATGCACACCCACAAGCACACATACAATTGCATGTGATAAAATTATGCTCTGGCTGAGGGATAAGCAACTGAACCATGACACTTTGAATTATAAGATTTTTTCTTGATTCCCTGTCATAAAACTTAAATAGCTTTAGCACTGAAAGGAAAGGTCATTTTAACCAAGGCAAGAGAAAGCTTCTCCATGTTTTATGTATTTTCAACTTTATTTGCAAGTCAATACATTCGGAATCTCTGTAGGTTTCCATTAATGTGGAAATTGCAAAACCCTTTACCCTGATGGAAACTTGAAGTTAATATGCTCTAAGCCTCGCATGACTCCTCTTTTTTTATATATTGTGTTCCCAAATATGTAAGGAAATTTCTTGGAAGCAGATGATTAGAGATGATTCTGGCACACTGTCTTAAATGAGCCAGAATTTCTTAAGCAACAAATTCCAATCAAGGTTACCGTTAAAAATGCAAAAAGGCTTATGGCATGCAGCTGCCATGGAGCTGCAACTGGAAAATAACTCTGAGTTTATTGTCATCACTGTAAATTTTATCAGTAGATACTTCAATGAGAAGCCTGAGCAAAACTCCAGACATAAGGCAAAGCCATATTCACTGATTATGGAATTGCAAAGAGGGTTATTTATAACCCATTTTGTTTTTAAGAAATGTGTGTACTTAGACATAATACCACTACCTTGGGCTGTGTCTGCAATGCAGGCACACCCCCAGGATTGTCATCTGTGAATATGACACAGTGCTACCTGTGCGCCCAAAAGAACCCTCTCATGCTGTGTCTGGGCAATGCATCTGACACCCTCAGGAGCACAGTGCACCACACAGTTTGGGGTCCATCTAGGGTGACCCAAACCGGGTGATTCAAGCTCAGGTGGGACTTGTTGGCAGGCTGAGATCAAGGCAAATTCAAATGAAAATGAAATGAAATTGGTTGCTAAGCACCCCATGATCTTCAAACCATCCAGGAATGTCCACCTATGTCTCATATACGCCCTGCTGAGATCACCCTGAAGCATCACACACATGCAGAACAAAGTCAAAGTAAAGCCTGTCCCTTACGAGCCAAAGGCCAGGCTTCCCTATGGAAGAGTGGCAAGCTGACTGACAGCTGCAGCTTCTTAGCGCTATTCCCTGGAGGAACCCAAAGAAAAAAGCACTTCCCAGATAGAAGGGGTTTTAAAAAACAGTAAAGAACCTAAGTGAGAAAACACCTTCAAGGCTAGACATAAAATACAAGGCACGTGTTTTCAATAGAGCTATGCCCAGCTACATGAGGCCCAAATTTTGTTCCTAATTATAAGCAGGAGTATGGCTGATGCTTTGCTACAAAACCAGAAATGATTAGTTATCAGACACTAGACCTCATCTGCACAGTACTGAAAAACCTCAGGAACTATGCTGACTTCATCTATTTTAAACTCCCATGAGAGATCTGATTTGAAATAAGAAATGGCAATTCACAATTACTTAAGAAAAGCATAATTTGAAAAGTGCTTTGGAAATAAGTCTTTTGCATCAGCAGAACAATATAATCCCTGATATTATCAATGTTGTTGTTTTACTGATGAAAAAAAAATAGAAGCATGCAAGATTAAATAATTGCCATGAAATACACATTTCTAATTGAGAAATCAGATCTCCTGAAAGAAGAGTCAGTGCTCTGTTTTCTTTGTTCCTCTCTGTGAAAGTGATCAAACACCACTAATAAGAGCATGCATCACATTTCAGAATGTACAGAATCAAGCTGACAAATGATTTTGTTTTAAATTAAAGTTATATTACAGGAAAAAACGTCACTCTTCTAAGTGAATTTGTGTCACATAAATTTGCATTAGACAAATTTATTTCAAACAAAAGACAAAGCTCTCCTCTCTTTTCCTCTCCTCTCCATCTTACGCTTGTAAGACTCTTTTTAAAGACTTGTTAATATATATTGCAATTAGGATATAGAGTAGGCTACAGAAGGATGTAAAGTAGGCAAAACAGATTGAAAGACTCTCCAGAGCTCTATACAACAGAGTTTTTCACTTTCAAGAATTAAAAATTAGAAAACAAGTAAATGAGACAATGCCTGTTTCTTCCTAAGCTTTTTTCTTGGAGATTTAAAGCTGCCTGCCTGAAATGTCCAATTCAGAAATACAGAAGGAAAAAAGATTAGTGCCAGTGTTACTTCAGTGAGAAAAAGCTCCTATAATAGATTTTAGATTTTTCAATGTGTTGCAAGGGCAATCCAAATATTTCTTCAAATAGGCAAATTTGACACATCTTCACAATACATAACAGTTTACGTATTAAAATAACCCTAACAACTCAGACTGAGCCCCTTCAAAACCAAACAATCCACCATAGAAGTGGTTCTCACCAGGAAACTGATAAAAGCAAGAGCAAACCCTGAACAACACATGTTGGCTATGAGGCTCAGTGAACACTGCAGCAGTGAGAGCGGTAAGGATCCATATGGAACTAAACAGACCTTTGAATGTCTTGTGCTGAAAACTGTTATTTCCATATGCTTAGAGTGGACTCATGCTGCCAGATTGGAATCGCAATGTTTTTTTTTCCTCTTGGAGTAAGTACAAATTGTCAGAGCTATGAAGGCGCTGACATCCCTTGACTGTTCCTGTAGCATCTCCTGGGGCATCCCATCAACTTGCCCATGGTTTAGGAATCCTTTCAGCCCAGCTGGCCCCCACCTACAGTCCTAGCCTGGCTGGGGGTGCCCCTGATTGCCTCCAGGCTACCCTGCTCCCTACCAGGGTGACGGGCTGGCTCTGCCCTGCCACCCTATGGGGAGCTCTACTCCAATCAATCACTCCCAGACCCAGGGAGCAGCAAGGTCTTTCCCAGCACAGACACCTCCACAAGGTGTGAAGCTGTAGAATATCAGGCCCAACAACTAGAAACACAGGCTCTGTGTGAGCACTTCCCGGGTACTCAATTGGGTTGCCAGAGGGTGGGCTTGGGTGGAGCTGGTCTTCCTGTGAAGCCGGATGGGAGGCAGGATGCATTGTCCCTTTTGCTCTTTTATGGAAACATAAATCTTTGTTTCAATGAGAAAATACCATCTAGAACTTACATGGAATTTTATTTTGCAGCCTCAAAGTGTTTAGAGTTGTCTTTCTAATGTGCATATCCTTCAGACTCACAAAGAGGTCAACCTCACTGACAATCAGTGGTTATTTAACAGCTTGATTTAATCAGGAAAAAGCATACTTAAAAAGTGTGCTATTACCCAAAAGCAGACATTACATAAATTTCATTCTATTTTTACATCTTCCTGGCTTCAATCTCCTGAATCTGACATTAATCATAACAATCACACATGTGATTAAACCAGGCCAAATTCCCTTTTCTCTATTCCAGTATAAATATAGGAGTAATACCATTAAAGTAATAGCTTTGAGGTAGACCCACTGCACAAGAACAGGACTTTTCTCAGAATAGGAAAGCATGCTGATTTTGAGGCCAGATTTTTATCTCTTGTACTGGAAAGTTAGAGCACCAGTGTGAAAGAGACCACCAGGGTTGACATGAAAGCCTGGCAGTCCCAGAGGCTGGGGACACGCATTAATGTGGGTGGCATTTGAAAAGCATGTGAGGCTTCAAAGCTCTTAAGCCATTTTCAAAGTGCCTTAAACTTTCAGAAGTTCAAGCCCCACTGATTTACAGTAAGATCTGAACTTTAAAATGCATTTACTGTTCGTGCTGATGATACACGGCCTCCTAAGACCCACTCCTATATGAGATTCAGCTCCACATCCACAACCTCCCCCTTAAGTTTGACTCTTTGGTTTCATGTTGAGACTCTCCCTCTGGTGCTCCTGAGTATGCCAAAGGTGCACCAAGGGTCAGAAGATGAAGCCCTTGCAGCTAACTCTGGGAAGTGGACAATGCAGTGCCCTGTGGACACAGCCCTGCAAGAAAGCTAGAGGCATTGCATAGTTGCTTGGTCATTGAGCTGTGTTCTGTGTGCACAGCCTGGATCTCACATTGCTGTCTGAGTATCTGTGCATCTCAAGCAGGAACCTGGGAGCTGTAGTGAGCTTTTTTCAGGACTGGTATTATCTGAGCTCTGTTATGCAGTTCTGCCGCTCCTCGGAACACTACTTGGCTTGCATGGAGCACTTTAGAAATTCCTACTTTTATGGTGCAACATATAATCTCTCCACAATAAAATTCAGAGTGGTTTGAGATAATTAAATTAATATTATAAGGCTTTTACAAGGCCTTCTACCTACTAACTGTCGCATAAATAAAAACTACATAGTCCTCCACAGTCTTGTCAGACAAGCATACTTGCCTGAACTTTGAAGTTAGAAAATTCATACTTTATTCTTTGCACTCTCCAGTACGTTAGGGACTGTTTACAACATCACCTGGATCAAAGGGACCACACTGTGTAGCAGGCCATTTCTAGCTAGAGATTTACCCATGTAGGTAACATTCCCATTTCCCTTTTTGGAAAAGGTAATGGCTTGCTGTGTTGCAACAGCAGTGCAGAGAGACCTTTTGTACACTTAAAAATATTGCTAACTTCACTATGACTGCAGCTTGAAAAAATCTACTCAAGACAAGGCCCAGACAGATGTCCTTTTCATGTGCAGCACAACAGGGACAAGAGGTTGGTACTCAGCTGAACAGGCTGCTCCCTGCCTCAGGTCACGGCCACCACTGCTCCTCTGGCAGAGGTTTATGGGAGACTTCTCCAGCTTGATTCAGGGGAAATCAACCAGCTTAGTCCTGCCCAGGCATTTAAACCGCTCCTTTGGTCTTTGCCTAGTTTCAAGGAGAATGTAGCGCCTGGATGGATGTCTGCTTTTCTACAGGGTTCCCAGAAAGGCACAATGCCTGGATGATATAATTTGATGAACTTCCAGAAGAAAACAATGTGCTGGTGTAAGAGTGTTGCTTTCAGGGTATGGAAGCTTTCTTCTCTGCATGATTATCTTTTTAGATGCTGAGCACAGTTCTTCGGTACAAATGTTGTCACCAAGAGACAAACAGCGTGAAAGAAAATCCGTCTTCAGAGGTGTTGGTGATCTAATAAATGACATTCACTGTGAGGGGATGAGAATTAAGCCATGCACAAGGACTAGAACATACTCAGCCAAAAAATACAGTGAATTTCCCAGTGTTGTTCTTGCTGCATGTGTCCTGAGCAAGCTTTTCTGTCTGGTCCCCATCATTCACCCCTGTGCTAAGTGATTGCTCTCATGATGGGAGCTCTTCATGGACTTTCGCTCACAAACAGTTCCATAAGCTTGAACATAAGTGCGCACAAGGCACAAAGCAGTGGAAGTCTGTCCCCTAGGAGCCTTAGTGAAATCTATTACTTGCTCATTTTTCCTCATGTGCATTGCAGTCTGACCTTTTCTTTTTGTTCCCTCTCTTTTTCCCTCTTTCCATGCCAACTGAAATGGGTTTCCCAGTCTGTTCTCCATTTCTTTTCTATCACTGCAAGGTTGGTAAAGCAGAATGATCTAAGATAGAAGATGGAAATTCTCCTGGTAAGACCTGGGTAGGAATCAAGAAGAGGAAGCCTGCCTGAACTCCATGGGAGATGGACATTCTGCTCTGGGCATCTATCCACTCCTTTAGATGCCTACATACTTCCACGTGCTTAACTCCAGTTCAGATTTATAACTAACCCTGCAAATTGCAAGTCACCCATGAAGACAGCTTATGATTTATGGCTCCTGACTCTTCTTAATTTATTTATATCAAGAAAATAGATAAAACCTTTTAAGGGAGCCCCTTCCTGACGTGTAGGGATACTCATATCCTGACTCTCCCAGTGTTAAGCCCTGGCCATTTTTCACCATGCTTGCAAGCAAACATATTTTATCCATGTTAATTTCCAACTGTAAGCAACTGGCTCAGCTTCTGGGCTCTCTGTCAAGAAAAATTCTGTCAGGTTTCATTTATTTGTGTGTTCTGGTACAGCTGGCAGTGAAACTGGTTTGTCTGCCAGCCCTCATGTTAAAATTCCCCCCAGCTGAATCAGGCTATCTCACTGATATATGCCTTGCACAGCTTTTAGGGCATCTTTCTTAAAAAAAAACATTCCAAACAATAGGAATAGCTGGAACCAGACAGACTGTGTTTCATGTCAGACACTGAGAAATAAAATCAAACACATTGAACTTCTGGTCTTGGTTGTGTGCACTTTATTTTTCATGGAGGCTTGAGATGTGGTGGAAGAATCTGACTGCATTCAATGTAGTTATGAAGGAAACTGTTCAAACAGTACCGGCTTACGTGAGTGAGGCTGTTAAATGTCAGCAGTGCTAATAAGGCCTTTAAGGACTGTCTTCTCAGAAATATTTAGCTGATGTTCCTTCCCACTGACGGATTGATCCCTTTGGGCACCATCAGCCATTTTGGGACTGGGAATCAGAAGTTCAGACTGCCCAAAAACTGTCAGGTCCCTCTCCTTATACAAGGAAGTAAATACAATGTAAAGCCATGTGAAGATTGCTAGATTATGTAGATAACCCAAGGACCGTAGTGGTGGCCAGCTGTGGTCTTGGTTACTTTGAGTAAGGTATGGTCTTACAAGTGGAGCTTTGCAAGTCCACTGCTGTTCCCATAACACAAAATAAGCTGGGAGATGCAGTGCCCAACTGAAGGTGAATGATTTATGTAAAATACCTATAAAAAAAAAACTATATAAGACTTGTATTTTAAATAGCATAAAAAACATATAGTCCAAAGAAACTGCAGAGCATGGCATGCTAAACTGCAAAACAGTTTCTGAGGCTTTATAGAAAGGTCAGGGGTGGTTGCAAACTGACTGACAGGTTTAAACCTTTCAGGTGTGCAGACACAACTGATTTTTGTGGATCATGTTTTGAGAGGGAAAAGACAGGCATAGTTAGCGAGATTTCAACCTAATTATTGATGGTGTTTCTGCTTCTCATCCCAACTTTATCTCCTTCTCCACCTTGTTTCTTGTAGGTGGGAGAGCTGGGGAAGGTCTGTACATCCCACAATGGGCATACAAGGTAGTGGATGTGAGGCAGTGCAGGCCTTCGCTATTGGAGAGCCAGAGGATGTATAGACTATGTTTTTCCACACCACTAAGCCTTTACTAGTGCTTCAGACAAAGAAGGCCTAGGAACACCACTACTTCTCTCTTTGTTTTTTTGCATGAGGAAGCTAAAACACGTCTTCTTTTCCTCAAATAGTTGTATATATGTATTGAAAATGAATTCAAAGCTAGCAAGGGAAGACAAAAGTAAGAACACAGCCAGGATAACTTATGATTAATAATTATTGGCTTTTGACCCAGCTTTTATTTATAACATGCATTTATGGGAAATCTATGATTGTTTCAAAACAATGCCAATTAGTAAATTTTAGAATTAAGACCTGCAAAGTTAACAAGGGAAGAGGATTCCATCATGTACCAGGAAGTCTCAAAACTCGGAATTTGCTACAATCATTTAAATTCCTAAACTTAAAAAAAAAGTTAATGATAACATCTATTAGTAATAAAGTGAGATTTCCTAAAGGCTTGATGTTAAAGACCCTCTAGGGCCTTTAGGCCTCTAGGCCCAGCACCTAGCTTCAATGGGAATGTAATGCACAGAGTATCTTCTCAAGACCATAGAATCACAGAACAGTTTGGGTTGGTAGGGAACTTTAAAGGTCGTCCAAACCCCTGTGCAATGAGCAGGGACATCTATAACCAGATCAGGCTGCTCAGAGCCCTGTCCAACCTAATCTTGGGTGTTTCCAATGATCTACCACCTCTCTGGGCAACCTGTTCCACTGCTTCACCACCCTCATTGTAAAAAAATTATTCCATATATCTAGCCTGATAGCTAAAAACAATTACCTCTTGTCCTTTCACAACAGGCCCTGCAGAAAGATGTTCCTATCTTTCTTATAAGCTCACTTCAATTATTGAAAGGCCTCAAAAAGATCTCTTCAGAGCCTTCTCTTCTCCAGGCTGAACAACTCCAACTCTCCCTTCCTTACTTCACAGGAGAGGTGTTCTATCCCCTGATCACTTTTGTGGCCCTCTTCTGGACCTGCTATAACAGGTCCATGTTTTCCCTGTACTAAGAACTCCATAGTTTCCAGGTGGGGTCTCTAGTACTAGAGACAAGAAAGGGCAAAAACACCTGCCTCGACCTCTTGGCCATGCTTCTTTTGGTATTTCTCCTGATTCTTTAGATCTGTCACCTTAACACAGTGAAATATGTAGTAAGCCCAGAATAGGGTTTTAAATATTTTTTCAGTGTTGAATGAATCAGATGGGTTAATGCACAAGGGCAGTGATTATGCTGCTCATGTAATTTGATTAATGATGGAACAAAGGAACCTGCCACCCTCACTTGGAAAAACTGTTCCAGAAATCACTGCATGTTAGAACCTATCAGCACATCCATCATCTTCCAGTGAATGCTTTGGCATGCACTCTTCCACCTAGTGCAATCTATTGAAATGCTATTTTCTAAACTTGGAATAACACTGTGTTCGTATAATTTTCATTACTACTTTTGGTGATGGTTTTGTTGAAGACTATCATTGCTAGGAACAAGAAAAACATGGCCTTATTTTGCATTTCAATATTTGGGGAAAAGAATGAACTTCTCAAATGTTGGTCTCCCTGATTTAAACTATTTGGCATATATAAATGACATTGCTTCCTACCCTAGTTTATGGACAAAAGTCTGTATCTTTGAAAAATATACAAACTATACAAAATTTGCATCCTGAAACAACATAACCAAAGTGTAATTTATGACTCACTTTCTGCCTACCAGTTAACTCTCTGTGACCAAGCATTTCACCTCAACAAAGATGGCTCCTGAGAAAGGGATCTCTAATTTTGTAAGCATAGGTGAACTGAAATTTCTGATTTTGGCTTCTTAATTCAGCCTGAAATTTCAAAAGCACGGACATACGTTATCATTCACCTTTAACATTAAAATTTGCCTTTTAGAGCACTCACCAGGAAACAGGGATGGGCTCAAAACTACTTCCTTCTTTGGCCTGGGGGGATTCACATTTTCCAAAAGATTTCTGCAATAACAAAGACAGGTACCTTCCACTCCTCCTTTTAAAACTGGATCATTAGACAGGAAGAAATGCAAGACCCTGAAGTCAAAGGGCAAGCAAAGTGCTGATTATCTGGTCTAATGCATCGTTTCCCAAATGCCATTTGTTGGCTGCCATTGTTGGAAGCAGGTTCCTGTGTTCCCCCAACACCCAAATTCAGGACTGTAAACATTATCACTGAACATTACCACTATTTCTTCTCAATCTTTCTCTGTTCCTCCTTGTAGTCCCACCACTCTGCTTCACAGCCCCATCAGCTCTTAAGATCTCCAACCCATAGCTGAAAGCTCCACATATTCTCCACTATGTCTTCTCTTTCCCAAATTGGTTATCCAACCACAATGCCCCAGCCATCTATGGCACATTCTTATTTCAACCACCCCCTTCCTCTCACTTTCCCCAAATGTCTTTTTTCCCATGACCTTAGCAATCCCAGAGTGATTGACTTCCTGTAGGCACATGAGAAGAATAGCAGGGGAGGTCTGAGAGCTGGAGACCACTTCACACATCAGTAAGTTACTGGACAGCCAGTGACAGGAGCAGCTGTGTGAAGGCTCTTACTCTGATTTGTGAAAGGTCCTGGACACACAAAAAAACAGCAGTTGTTGAGATTGGTTTTGCTTGGCTTACATGCAACACAGTGTGGGAACATCTCGTATACTGGTTCTGACTTTCATCTGGCAAAGGGCTGTGTTTGTTCCAGTCCTTGATCCTTAGGTTGTGTCTACTTTTATCTATCAGCTTTGTGTAAAATGCGTATGCAGTCTTAGACATGAATTCCCTCCAAGCTGCTTCCTCCTGGCCAAGTGCTTAAAGTTGTTCTCCTCTGCAGAGAGCTTTCTTGCTCCTGATTTAAGACAGATGAAAATCCTTTATTTGGGTACAGTCAGTAGCACATCAGAGCAAACATCATTGCGAAGTTTGTTCTTGTAGCTAACTATTGCCTTGGAATTATCATTTCCTGTTCTGCTGTAATGTTAAGCATTCATATGTTAATCCACTTTTAGAGGCTGTTGTGGCTGACTGTAGCGTAAGGCTTTATTAAAAGACAGCAAAATTATTAGTTTGGTTTCTGCCAATTTAATACAAGATGCTTAATACGAAAAATGGAGTATGCATCACTGAAGAGAATTCTGGAGCATTGCTTATTTCTTTCCAAGTGCAACATTTTCATCCTTTTTACTGCATTGCCATTGATACTAACACAGCTTCTAATGGCCTATTCTTTAAAACAGAAAAGATTCTTCATAAAGACTGTGTATGTGTATATGCTGATCTTTTCCCATGCTGAGTAGATTTGACCATGACATATACCAGCTGAAATATCATTAACTGCAAATAAATGTAGTGGTTTGGGGTTTTAAATCAGTATTACAGAGACAGGAATGAGAGCAACGATTTCTAGATTAATTCACTTTGCAACTTCTTTAAGTTTGAGTTTGAGAATGAATCTTGAGTTTCACTGTAAAAAAAAAGGTAGATGGTGTTTCACAGATACTCTTCTGAATGCCTCACTCCTTATCTTCATTTTCTCTCTGCAGAAACCAGTGGACTCTGATCTCCTTCAATGCTGCAAATTAACTCTGAAGGAATGGACAACTCCAACAAAAAACCCCACACAAGTCTTCTGAGAAGCCAGCAAGGGAACTAGAAAAAACAACTTGACTTGTAAAATCTCACCTGACCCATGAATGCATTTCTGCTAATGCAACACTAATTTAAGACACCTTTGTACATCAGGTACTGCAACTCCTCAGCATGTTATTCTTTGTACACTTATTTTCTTTAGTCTCCCAGTATACAGTGGAACAGAAAAATACAGTTTACATTCCATCTTTATGAAAATACCCAAATGTTATATATAAAGCTTTAAAAAATTTTCTTTCAAGATACTGCAACACAGTTCATGTCATGACAGTCCAAACCAGGCTTAAAACCCCCAACCTGTTAGCAGCCCCATTCATATTCCCTCCATGCGCTGACAGGCAGCTGCCTAACTCAACCTGACTGATTAGGATGGTTATTTGTGCTGTGGTCACCAGGGTTTCCAACCAGGCACTGAAACTGTAGCTTCTACCCATATCCTTTCTGCAGCCTCAGCAAGTTTCTTCTGTGGTTATTCAGGTTGGAGACCCATTTGCAACCATAAGGGCAAATTTTAAAATGAAATGAAATTAAATGAAATTAAATGAAGGTATAAGCTTTTTCCTCACTAGAAGAGACTGCTCCTATGGGCAAATGCTCCTAACACAGACATAACTCCCTCCATCAAGAAGACTTTTCTTTGTAAAGCTTATACAGGTCCCAAAGACATACACGTACACAAAATTCTATACAAGCAAATTACATTTCATTGAGAAATCCAGATTCTAAAAAGAATCAAATGTGTCAAACTTTGATCTAAAAACCTAGTATTGTGCCAATTATACTATGTCAGTCACATACAGTAACACACATGGTTACCTGAAAAAGGTCCTGATGGACTTTTCTCCTGGCGCCCTACATGGATTCTGTTATGGCAGAAATCCCAGGTTGATCTCTGTATGCGCAATTGTGTATAATGCACTTCAATGTCACACTTACTGGTATATTCAGAGACACCTGCATGTGACTAGAGTGCCGTTACATGCACAGTCTTCTTTGTATGCATTTTTTCCAGATCCAAGGATGATTGTGTTGCTTTACATTACAAGTTTTGTAATCTACACAAGCGAACAACCTCTTCAAAGCCAGTTCAAAGGAGAAAATTACTACACCAGATACATTTGTAGCATCCCTGGTTTGCCAGGGCCTGCGGGTCCCCCCGGAGCTGGCGGATCCCCAGGGCCACACGGACGCATTGGTCTTCCAGGAAGAGATGGCAGAGATGGCAGGAAGGGAGAAAAAGGTGAAAAGGGAAGTGCAGGTATTGAATATTTGTGCTACCTAACACAGTAGTACAATTAAGTAAGACCTTTCGTCATTGCTGTTATATGTATATATGTGTATGATGAATGTGTGTATGCTCCTGTGTGGGTTTAAGTGTGATGTATGTATACGTAGTGAAAGAAAATGTGCAGATATATTTTAGGTATGTTTGATATGCACATACTGAAATCTATGCAAATAAATGCAAGTGAATAGTCTTCCTGCACAGAGATCCTAAGAAAAAGTTTGAGAGAAATGAAGCATATGTGGTGTCAAATAAACAAGTCTTATTTGTGCCATTAGCCAGAAATAAATAATTAGCAGGTACTTAGATACATACTAAAAATGCTTAAATAATAGCAGATATTTAGTGCACAAGTATCATGTTATAGCGCTCATAGTTCAGTCAGTTATGGACTGATCAGGTACATACTCTTCAATGTGCAATCAAGGAGTATGAAGGAAAGTAGAGACATAGAAACAAAGGACCCCAAGGCTGTGGAGTCCAGTCCTCTGCTCCAACCTGCCATTCCTTTTGCAAATTTACTAGTAGCCCACACAATCATTAACTGAGAGGATATGTGTCAATGATTAACTAACTTACAATGTTTTTGAAGGTTTAAGAGGAAAAACTGGGCCATCAGGACCAGCTGGAGAGAAAGGAGACCAAGGTCAGGCTGGAAAAAAAGGACCTGGAGGATTGACTGGTGCCAAAGGTGAAATAGGTCCAGCTGGACCACCAGGACCTAAGGGAGATAAAGGAGACCGAGGACAGCCAGGTGCACCAGGGGTCTGTAAATGTGGAAAGATAGTGCTGAAATCTGCCTTTTCTGTTGGCATTACCACAAGCTATCCAGAGGAAAGATTACCGATCGTATTCAATAAAGTCCTCTTCAATGAGGGGGAGCACTACAACCCTTCCACAGGGAAGTTTATTTGTGCCATCCCAGGGATTTATTATTTTTCCTATGATATCACCTTAGCAAACAAGCATCTTGCAATTGGGCTCGTTCACAATGGGAAGTACCGAATAAAGACATTTGATGCTAACACAGGCAACCATGATGTAGCTTCTGGATCCACAGTGATCTACCTTCAGCCAGAAGATGAAGTATGGCTTGAGATCTTCTACGCTGACCAAAATGGTCTCTTTTCTGATCCAACATGGGCAGACAGTTTGTTTTCAGGATTTCTCTTATATGTTGATACTGATTACCTTGATGCTTTATCGGATGAAGATGAGCTCTGAAACAGATGATGTCAAATGACATTCGAACTGGACACCCCAGCACAGGATTTTATCTAGCTGTGTGTGGGACACAGTTGAAAAAAAAAAAAAAAATAACTGGGGGTTTACTTTTGTTCTGCTAGGAACCAAATCCGAGCTCATGAGGACCTTTCTACAATAAAAGCTGGATTTTTTACTGAATAGCAGGGATATCAAAAGGAACTGTAATTAATAAAAGACTGCAGCACTCCAGGACTGACTCCTCCTGAAAGTTATGTTTATAATACTATTTAAACAAATTTAAGATACTGTACATTGGATTTTATGAAAAATATATTAAATTGCAATGTAGAATGGATATTTTGTACACGTCATTAAAGTAAAATTGAAAAATTGATAGCAGTATCAGCTTTGGTTGTTTTAAGACAAGAAATACATAGAAAACATTGATTTTTAAAAAAGAGGGGAATAAAATAGGAATGCCTGCTTCAGGATGTAGCTGAACTGGTCACAAGGACGTCTTATATTTACACCAACAAGTGTTATACATAACTATCTAACTTCCTAATAAATACCTACAGAACTAGTTGAGGACTGCCCAATCACAGTCATAAAGGACCAGAACAAAGTTATTAAACATAAAGAATAATAAAAAACTGTGAGATCTGAAAACCTGGAGATAGAAAACCAGTATTCAACACAGGTATATTCAGTGTAACTCCAAGTGGGTTTGCTATTCTTCCAATGCTATTCAGTATCTTCATGAGAAATGTGGAAGAAAATACAAACTTTGTGTGGAAGAAAATTACGGATGTCAAAAATCTAATAGAATGGTAGCCAGTAATGAGAATAAATTATATGGAACAAACTGAGTCACATCATTAAAGCAGACTTAATTGCATTCTAATGTGGCCAAATGCAGTGAAATAAATGTAGGTCACACAAGATGAAAAACTGCATTCAGGAAATCAGTAAACTTGGAAAAGGTATACAGGACCTCATGGATAATCAGCTAAATATGCTGTTGGTACACCCTTTTTGATGAATGACAAACAGAATTACAAGTAGGAGTACAGAGTAGTTACTTATAAAGATGCTACTCCTGTCAGTGTTTTAAAAACTTACCCAGAAATTGAATAAAAAAAAAAAATGGTTGTAATTCTACCCATGTGGATTACACAAGAGATGAAACAAGGTTAACTTTCCTTCTCAGTGAGGACCAGGGGTAATTTGTTTGCAGACTGCAACTACCTGTTTGGAGATAAAATTTCTGGTAGTAGCTAACATTTCCTTCTATGAGCTAGTAACACAGCAATATCCAAAGGTGAGAAACTATCAATTCCCTCTAGGAATGAGGAACCCATTTTAACTGTAGCAGTAGTCAATCATTGTAAAAATACCTACTACCATTATGAGTTACTCAGCATTCAACACCTCTAAGTCAACACTGTCAATCTTTAATCAGGTGTTCTTACTTACTAAGAATTTACAATTTTATTTTATTCACCCCAGATTTACATAGACCTGCCATTTCTAACAGTTACTCAGTTTCAAACCCTAGTAGTCAGCATTGCATAGGTCTTGATCCCACTTTATTCATGACCAGGGTGGAGGAAAATTTCTGTGTTTTTTCTGTGTACTTGATTTAATTGAAAAAAAATCATTCAAATAAAATTGCACAAAAATACTGCTGAGATAAGCACTACAATTATGCATGGAACATTAATTTATGCACCCTGTATCTGTGCCCTTATTTCTCCACACATCTTTGAGTACATGATTGCTGCTTTATGCAGTGAAGAGGTGCAAAGTCCTGTCCACAAATCACACTGGCAATGCCTGTACAACCCTTATTTTAGTTGACAGTGAGAGATGAGTAGTATAAGACAAAAGTGTATTATTTTTCTAACTAGACATCTAATTTATTAGTGTTGGACAAGGGCTGCTTCTTGTGAAAAATATGGAAGAGAACACTTACAGATTCAGTTTGTCACTGAGCTGTACAATCATTTATACATCTGCAAATTAAGCACAATATGAAAGCAAAATGCAGCCTAATCATCATTTATAACAATGACTGATGCCAATGCTACACAGCCATCAGTGCCTATACAAGGCACAAAGACTATCAGCATCGCTCAGTGTTGTGTGCACTGAAATTCCATAGGACAGAACAGCCATCATATCAGGACCATAACTTCCAGAAAACATAATTCAATACATGCAGGATTAGACCTATAATATGTATTATGCAGCAAAAGCAACATATAAAAGTATTTAATGACATGTTTATTTAAGAAAATATGGAAATATGTGTATGCCATCTGAATCGATAGCAAGTTTGTGTCAGGAGTAATGAGTCAATTTTTATTAGAATTAGAAAATGCCCCTATAAAGCCAAACTTAAGGAAAGAGTGTAACTGATTTTCTTTAGACTCCAGAGAAACATATGTGGTAGTTACAATAAATCTGGAAAAAAATTCAGACAAAACTAATTTTTCACAAATGAATAGAGAAAAAATAGGGCTTTATAGTGAAATGTTCCTGGTTGCAATTCTAAGTAAAAGCAAACTGCTTCCATGTAATAATCTCATAAAAATGAATGAAGTATAAAAGAGATATTTTAACCACACCTATATTGAAAATGACATCATGGGAATAAGTAAACCAAGAGTTATTGCTTCCCTTTACTTAATAATTTTAGATTTATGTTTGTGCAATCATACAATTGTCATTTTAGCTTCCTTAAGTTTTCCCATTTGGATTCTGTAGTTATTTGAACAGTTTAATATTTTGGCATGAACTGTTAAAAATAAGTAATTCCATTGAATTATGTCTATAGGCTTTGGCAAGAAGAATCTTTTTACTACATGTATGGACAGCATATGTGTGCAAGTAAAATGTGCCCCAGCCCTTATTCAGGATCTCAAGACTTTATCCTAAAGTAAATCACTGCTATTGCTACCACTTTACTTGAAAACAGATCAACTTTGATGACAGGAACTTTCATTAGGGGTATTCCTCTGTCTATATTTGAATTTGTATGGAAAATATCTTGGGATGAAGTCTTTCTGCTGTTTACACTAGTAGATGGAGAGGTCTGGTTTGGTTTCAGGATGTTGTAGGATAACAAAGAACAGAATCTCTTTGGGATTAA
>JASSUY010029707.1:22412-35707 GCA_032466535.1 Forpus xanthops
ATTTCTATACAGTATATATGTCATTCCACATATGCCATAGTGCCATATAAAATCAGACATCCAGACCAAGGCAGACCTTCAGACTTTGCCTACAGTCAGCAGAGAGAAAGTGTCATCATAAGAAACTCCCAGGAGAAAGCTGCAGCACCAGCTCTTGGGATACAGGTATGTAAATATACATAAGTAAAACCACAGCTATTTGAAACAACACAGCTGCCCACAATCTTTTAACCTTTCAGACTTCTTTTACACTTGGTAGAGTGACATCAAGGAACAATGTTCCATTGCTGAACATTTTTAACCTAGACAAATACTTAAACATTAAAATCCATCTTTAAATTGATATGTGTTACTTTGAATAAATACCTTTTACCTTTTCACTCCTGGTATTCATGTTCATATGCTTCAGGCCATTAAACAATTTTACCAGAAGCAACAAGTCCTAAGAATTTTTTTACAAAGCTCAGGCAATGTAGAGGAAATAGTAGTGGATATCAGTACAGACAACACTATCTACATTCTTCAGTTATTTTTAAATCGGCCTAACACCATTTATGTACCTGTGGAATAGGTAAAACTATACAAAACTGACAAATAGCTTATTTTGTACACTATCAAGTATGTTTCATCAGCTGATGCAGTTCCTATACTACTTCAGTTTATTTACCTTCCACTAGGTTCAGTTCATATTCATTCACCATGACATTTACTGAATAATTTACTTTTCACTGATTGGTTTAATTTATCCATTGGCAGGTAATCCATACTCAGAATAACTGTACTGACGCTATGTTAGGCAATTTGGTCAGTAGAAACTTCAGTTTTATGTGAAATGTGTTTCAGCTTATGTGGAAATTTGGCTTATTTTATATATGTATTTCAGTAGGTGATGAATCCCATCCAGGAAATAATACATGAGAGTAAACAGGAGAAAAATAGAGTTGAGAAAGCAATATACTACAATCTTTCTCAATGAGCAATACACTATTTTCAAGAAGCAATTTATTCCTTTCAGTATAAACCAGTTAGACTTCAGCTCAGAGAGCATTTAGAGGTTATATTCACTTCCCTGTAACTCCTTAAGTCACCACTCCCAACTGAGGTTATGTCAGTATTTCTGAATTTCAGAGGCACGATCTTCCCTTACATTTGCAGGAAGAAATTTCCAAGTACTTTCATAAAATTCTCAGTCTCTGACAATGGGTTTTGTCCTGCCTGCATATTAGCATATCAGTTCATGAAAGTTACTACCTCAAGCAAAAGAAAACTGAATTAGACATATTATATGCATATCTTTCAATAATAAATACAATCAAAGAAAATGATGCCTTGGATTATTTGGTTTATAACCCTCAATTCTGAATACAAATATCATGGTTCAATCCTGCTCGAAGAGTTGTGAAGAGATTTTTCCTCTATGCAGACTGCTCCTTCAGTAACTTAATATAAAATTCATCTTGCCTGACTTTAATATCTAAAAGTCAAAGATCATTGCCTAAGCCAAATGAGTTAGCTCCCCTGTCATCAGTGGAAAGAAATAGGAGAGGTAAACCTCTGACTGGATGACACTGTATCAGACACCTACTTTCAGAGAGGAGGAATCAGGACGTACTTGTCTCTTCACATTACCTGTATCTATGACTAACTTAGGTTAGCATTTAACTTTGAGATGTCAAAAGTTAAATAAGATGTCTGACCTTAAAGGACAATCCATTAAGTGAAAAAGTCAGTGTCATTTAACTGGGTAATTTATATGTCTGACAATTAAAGAGATGTAGATTGATGAGAATATTGAAGTCCCCTTATAATGAAAGAAGTGACCTCTTGTCAGACCTTTCATAAAGAATTGCTCAAGTCTCCCTGAGACAACTTTAACTGCAGTACCTTTGCTGAGAAAATTTTGCAGCATATTAAGGTTGGCTAGATAATCCTCTCAAACCTCCGAATTCAGCACACTTTGGTACATATAAAATATTTGAGCTTTTAAGAGTACTTAATTTTAGGTGTAGAAAACCTAAATGCATCCTGGAGTGCTTCTACTTATACCAAAACCATATGAATTTGTTTCTTTTCAACTTTAAAGCACCTGTCAAAATCCTAAGCATGATAAAAAACATAACTCAGTATTTGTAAAATTATCTCTGTGGAAGAATAGCCTTGCTTCCCTTATGTTAACAAAGGGACAAAAAATACTGAATTCCTGAAAAACATAAATGAACTATGACTCTCAGCAGGCTCTAAAGTGAATTTTTAGCAAGAAGCAGATGGGATTTCTAGAAATGAATGAATTGCATGAAGGAAACATACCAAGCAGTATCTTTTCTTTCTCTACTTTCAACCGAGTGTTACCCTTATGCTTGGAAGACAGTGGACAGGATTTAAGACCTCTGAGTTGAAGAGCAATCTCTTTAACCATCTGAAACTTGGCTAACCACCGATGCTGACGGCTCTTTCATGCACCGCCTGTGTTCACCCCCACTGTCAGATGTTCTGGTGCATGAACAGGATTTTCTAAGCCACGTGTGACAAATTCCAGGAAAATCTACTTGTGATTTCTGTCATGTTGGAGTAAGGTGTGCTCAGTTTAAAATAATTGAGAAGAGTTTGTTCTTCCTTGTTTGTAACCTCCCTGAGACTGGGACCACTGTAGAGTTGCACATGGTTCTTCAAATTCCTATTCTAAGGGCACAGCAACACGTACTTTTATTCCATAAATGCTGTACATGGCTTGTAGAATTTGCAATTTTGCTTTTGTTTCAATTTGCTTTTACAAGTTTTGGCTTTGATTCTAGGCAAGCATAAAAAGGTGCATATAACAAGCCAAACTTTGCATTATCCTCCAAGCCTGAGAACAAACATCATTTACTGTCCACTACTCATTTTAAAACTCTTTTAATGCTGAACATGGGATCTGTGATCCCTTAGCCGGCTTACTTCTGGGGGAATCTTCAGCCTGGTCACTCCAAGCTGCCGTCTCCCCTGCATGTGCTAAAAAGCCATCCTTGTCTACCACTGACAAAATAACAGTTTATGCCTAAGTGTGACAGTGGCACTTCTTACAAAGTGAAATAGCTGACATACTCATTCAGAGCACTAAATCTGCGGTCCAGTGTGATCAAGGGCTTGTCTTTGTTTTTATAATACTGACCAAGAGAAACGAGTTGTTCTCTGCTTCAGGAAACGTATGTGGTTTGAATTCTCCATGTCTTCTGTGAGTAGAGTCATTGTACTGATGTGTTTTTAAGCAGCTTTCCATTCTGTTAAGCAAAGGTCCCCCACTGCTCCTTTAGGGTATTATAGTAATGTTCCTTACATAATGCTGTTAGTATTTGTCCCATAATTTAAACTGTTTGTACAACTGTTCCTGAGAGTGGAATAGATTGTTGGGCCACAGACTTATTAGCAAAACAAGATGTTGAACCTGAGTCCTTGCCAAAACTTTGCATAAAGATTCATCCACTGGATCATTTCCACGGTCCCACATACGGTGAGACTTAACAGAGATTGTGTATGCGTATGTTACCCTAAGAAACCTGTCTTCTGATGACTTCTTTCCCATTCTTGAAAGATGTTGTCATGTCCGGTGTCTTCTAGCTGTGATAGTTCCTCTTTTAGAAATTAAAAATGCATACTCCTGATCTTTTTATCTGCTATGACTGTTTACTTCTTCCCATGATCTCCTTCTTGCAATAGTAGTCAGAAATGGGAAACAATTTAGACTTCTGTTTTCATGTAATTCCAGCTACTAAAATTTTGCAGTAACAGACCTTCAGATGTCACAGGTACTGTTCATGTGAAGACAATTATAAATAGTTCTAATAATAATTCCATTTAGCATCAGCAATATTGCTTATTCTTGTCATAATAAAGATACCAATACACATGTTAACTTAAGAAATTACTTTGTTAACAGCTCAATGCAGAAGAAAAGGCTCCTCTCTAGAATCTACAGGAAAATGACAAACTGCTTTGTACCTATAAAAAATAGGAATTTTATATAAGACAATCCACATTTCCACAAACTGTCTGATAGCACTGACATTTCTGCTACTCCTAATATCTACATTGTGAGCATTTAACAAGCAGACAAACCACCCCTCCAGTCCTTCTCTAATCAGGGTTTAAGGATCGTATTTCTGTTTGATCAGGCTGTACAACAACCCTAATGAAGCCCTCATATATTCTTTTTTCTGCTATGTAAGTATTAAGGTATATTGATAACTGTAAAGTTATGATTTATCTTACTTCTTACTTTGGTTTCAGGATTCAGCTTTCCCAGACTCAGGACATTTACCTGGTGTGGCAAAAAGTCCATGTTTGCAAATTACAGCTGCTGAGAGATTATACCTTTTTTTAACTCTGCTATGTTTTCCATTATTTTTCTCCAAAATGGCATGTTAAGAAGTTTAGTGAGGCTTATTATGATTTGTAAAGGTCAACTGTAAAGAATAATGCATTATTCTCCCCTTGATACAGCTTCAGTTAATACTCTGAGTACTTAAAAAAATTGGAAAAGACAGCACTTGGAAAACAACTGGCTACTAACCGTCCACTTCAAGGATGTATCCCTACGCAACTCATATCAGGGATTTCTTTCACAGCAAAATTAATCTAAAAGAAATAAAATTACCTTCTGGAATGCTGGCATACAGTCTGAATTAGTGGTTTAGCATCTCCCTTTAGTCAACAAAGTGGAACAGGCTCTTCCACAACTGATCGATAGTCAGGAATCACTGCTCCGAATTGTACACATCCTAAGAAGAGTCTGAGCCTCACCTCTACCTACAAAAAAAAGTACAAAGAAATTATGTCAGATAACTTAACAAAATTATGTACTTAAAGTTAGGAGGAGTGACTATTGTCTTTCAGACTGAAATAACCATCCTGGATCCTGCAAAAGTATGCTACGGATATTTATTTCTCACGTCACTGCAGTAACTGGAATGTGTTGCTGTCTCCAGGAGCTGCAGTCACTTCATCCTTCCCATATGTTATTCGTTACTTTCCCTTTTGCTGTAAGAAAAAAAGTTGTGTACAAAAAAAGAAGTCTTCCGGAACTGTTTTAGTGTCTTAAGGAGGAGAAAGTGCTCCTTTCCCTTTAAAAAGCAAAGCTGAAGCTTTGTTGCTAGGGGGAATGTTGTGCTTGGCTTGTGTTTTAAACGGAAAGCTGCTGTACAAGAAAACTCAGGTAGGAAACAAACATTTTCCTTTATATCCATTTCAATATCACTGCATTCTGTTTGTTTTCATGAACGAGACAGGTTTAAGAATCCAAGGGCCTCAAAATTATTAACTTGGTACATTTGATGTAGTTGTTTTTTTAAAGAGCAGTGAGAGAATCTTCACTGTGTTTCTGTTCTTAGTTTTAAGTGCTTTGGAAACTGTCTCTCAGCTAATGGAGAGCTTCATAGCTTTTCATCCAGTTGTTCATTACATTTTAAAGTACCTGCTATAGTACTTAAATTCAAGAAATGCTAGACAATTGTTAAAGAAAGTGGCCATAAGGCCCTTCCGTTATGTTGCCAAGCATTCTCCATTTACATGTGCCTTTAGGAAAGACTGTTTAAATTTGATACATAAAGCTCAATACGAAGAAGAGGTTTATGTGCCAAGTAATAAAAGTGCTGCCACTTCTTGCAGTGCTGTATTTTTCTGCTATGAAGAGGATATTTGATGAGCTTTGCCTGCAGCAAGGAAATGTTGCCATTTTGGGGTACATCCATCACCCTTAGCCATGGATACTTACTGAGGCAATTGGTGCCGAGGTGAATGTACAGGTGACTTGGGAGATAGTCAAATTTGCCTAAGAAAACCACTTTTTTGGGGGCAAATTCAGTTCCTTGTGCTAGTTGAGATATATAGAAACCTGAAAATCCTAGGGGCCAGTAGCTGGTATGGGTTGAGCCTCAGGCAAGGGATAACCACGTTGCTCCACAGCCACTTCTGCTTTTTTATTAGGCATCTCCTAAGAGACAAAGAGGAATGTGAAAATCACTTTTCATATTCTAACCTTGGCTAGGAGCACTTGATGCAGGTATGCATGAGCCTGTGCATACCAGTACAAAAAACTGAATGGGGAAAAGACAATGACCTGCAAAAGCCTCAGCCTCCTCGCTAGGAGGACATCTCTCACAAGGAATTCCTGCATTGCTTGTTACAGCCACATGTCAGCCACTGGCCAGATGAGCCACAGTGAAGAATCTCGGTTGATCACTATGGAGGTGAGTGCTCAGTTAGTTGAGACAAAAATAGTGTATCATCGTTTTCACTAGTAGGAATCTTTTGTATATGTAACTGTGAAAAGTGAAGCAAGTAACTAGTGTCTTGTAAGCTCTTGTTAAGCCTCAGTCACCCAGTACCATTCTAGTTAATGCTGGCTTGCATAACTACTCATTTCTGTGCAAATACATTGCAACCATACTTACCATGCACTAAGAAATAGGTACCTTTAACGTCTATTCTTTATTCTACTATATATTGATCCAACATTTGATTATCTCCAAATTATTGGTTAAATATATTTAGTCTTCAGTACATTGCAAAACCAGAAAGTTACTGTTTTCTCATCTCTAGAAATCCTTCTGAAGTGATCATGTTCAGACTATGCCTCGTGCTATGTCAGTAAGATGTCAGAAAATTAACACCTCCCCACCCCCCAAAAATAAAACCCACACATACGCACAACCCCTCCCCCCCAAAGAAAAAAACACAAAAAAAACAGCCAAAAAAGCCAAAGCACACAAAACTCCAACCAAACAAACCCCCCAAACAAACCAACATCTGTGGTTTGAAGTAAACTGTCAAGATAAGGCAAGACATTTTAGTGCTGTCAGTAGGCTTAAATCCTGTTGGTAGCAGTGTGCACTACACAGTGCCAGAACTGTAGCCTGCCAATGGCATCAGTGGAACACGTATGCGCGTATATATATACATGGAAAACTGCTTAAATGGGGTATTTTGATAGATCGGAGACGCCTTCCGTGGGTCAGGGGCCAAGGCCCGCGGGTGCCCACAGCACAGCTCTGTGTGTGACAGGCGCTGCAGGATGAGGCCGCTGCCCACGCGGACAGGCTGCGGAGCACACCGGCAGCCTGCAAGCACGGCGCACGGCGCACGGCACACGCCACACGCCACACGGGGACCGCACCGCTCCGTGACCCCGACTCCAGCTCCCCCCACCCGGCTCCGCCGCCGGGCAGCCGCGGGTTGCGCATGCGCGCACGGCGCCGAGCTCCGCAACGCGCATGTGCGGTCGCTCTCTTCTCCCGGTCCCCGAGGGTTCGGGTCCCAGTAGCGGCCGCAGGTTGCGGGTCCGTTTCTTGTCCTGTCCCTGCTGCCCTCACTCATGCGCCGTTCCCCGGCCTTTCTGCCCTGTTGCAGCTGCCGGAGGCTGTCGGTCCCCCCGAGCAGCGGGAGGAGGAAAAGAGCCGCGGCGGCATGGCGGCTGCCCGTGCGGCACCGCGCGGTGAGTGACTTGGGACGGGCGGGGCCAGGGGCGGGGCCAGGGGCCGCCATGTTCGCGGGGGTCCGTGGGTGTCTGTCACGGCGGTGTCTGTCACCGCGGTGTCCCGGTCGTGTCCCGGCCATGTCCCGGGGCAGGCTGCTCCTTCCGCCGCTGCGGTCCGTGTTACCTGGGCTGGGTGGGGGCACACACTTCGAAATTTCTTGCGGTCATGGGGGGAGAACTGCTGTGGGGTCCATGTGAGAGAGGAGCATGGTTACTCTTGTCCCTGCAGGCTCCTGAAGGTCGCTTGTTCGCAGCATAGAGTAGGGATGAAGGTGCCTGTGTGTAATGTGCCAAGTCGGCTCCGTGCATCAGGTGTGCAGTTAGTGCGGTGCGCTCGAAACACGTGTTTATGTGCTATTTAAATACGGGATGATTACTAAATGTTCGTCAATAAAAGTACACCTTTTTCAAAGAGGTTTTTGGGTAGACATGTAGTATTTGCATATTTGAATGTCATAGAATCAACTAGATTGGAAAAGACCTTTAAGATCATCAAGTCCAACCGTTACCCCAGGGCTGCCAAGACCACCACTAAGCCATAATCCTTGAGGGCGTCATCTGCACGGTTTTTAAACACTTCCAGGGATGGCAATTCCACTGCTTCCCTGGAAAGCCTGTTCCAATTCCTCATTACCCTCTATGAAGAAATTCTTCCTAATATCCAATCTAAACTTCCCCTGGCACAACTTGAGGTCATTTCCTCCGTCCTGTCACTTGTTACATGGTAGAAGAGACCAACCCCCCCAACACTACAACCTTCCTTAGGTAGTTCTAGAGATTGATACGGTTCTCTGTATGGCTTCTCTTCTTCAGACTACACAACCTCAGTTCCTTCAGCCATTCCTCAACCTCATCTGTTGTGCCTGGAGTCTTAATTTTGCTTATGATGGTGCATGGATTTATCGATGGCTATTTCAGCTGTCACGTGTGAAATACTCTATTTGCTCACAAAGTAGGAGAGTGCAAGAGAGTGGCAATGTAGCGGGAAGCTGTTGGAAGTGATGTCTAATTGCAGGCTTGGAAAGAATGAGTGTTGTTGCTACTTGAAAACTAATATTTGATTTCTTTGGCAGAACCCCTGCAATAGCCCTGTTAAATACTTAGGGCTTTTTATGTTCTCAGTCTTGCTGCATGATTTTAGGGATTTACCTAAATAGGATACATAATTGAGCTAATTGAGAGCAGAGTATTCAAAAGTCAATAAAATGAAAATCCAGTGAAATATAAGCACACTTAATTTTTGTCAGTATCAAAGTTTACCAAAATAAAATGTATTTATTGTCCTTAAAATCATTTTAGTCATTTTCAAAATATGGTATTTGTTACAGACATCTACAATTTAGGAATTTTTTCAGTGCTTTTAAGGACTGTGTACTTTTCTTTTGAATGGTTTTGAGTCTTGCTGTGCCAGCTTGTGCCAGAAAGTGACGTGCTGTTGACAGATGGAATCCAAACAGTTTTCACAATGCATTGCATGAGGAAATCAAGGGAGATCCTCTAGAGATGGTTATTTTCTTTTACAGAAGCTCATTTTCCAAGAATAACCAGAACAGCACAGCAGTACTCTTGAGAAGAAAAATAGCCTCTGTTTCCCTTATGTGATGTTTTATTTTCTTAAGTATTTTGTTTTGTTACTTGTTCTTGTTGCTGCTTCTGAAATCCCTGTAATTCTACTGTTTGTATGATCAAGTGGAAAGTACTGTCTGTGGTATTCTGAATCGACTATCATTGCTTTACTTTAATTGTAGTATAATTTATCCCTTAGTTTTTTTTTAATTACATCTTAAGTTTTGAGGGAGACTGCACCTTGAGTTGAAGTCTTCATGCATCTATCCGAAATGAAATCATTCTGATGAATATTTATCTAGATCTTGATCTCTGTTTTGTCATTAATTCTTTACCTGTCCTTACACATACTGCATTTCTTGTTAGAAAAGAGAAAATGCAAATAGGCTTTTTTATGTTTCATCTCTTAGTGTACTTGCTTATTTCTGTCTCTAGGTAGGGAGTTGGCTATGGGGTGCTTTCTTTTCTATTTGTGTGTCTTGTGCTGGTGCTAACCACTTTGTGCCTTCCTTTTTTTCTTTTGAAAGTTTCCAAATACAGTGAATGCTTCTTTTTACAAATGCAGGTCGTAACTTGTGTAATTTGAAAAGATTAGGGTTCTCCAAGATCTTTTGATGATTCTGAGTAGAATTGGTATTGGTAGGGTTTATCTTAATGTATTTTTCATTTTCAAATGAGAGTGGACTATGGTCATGCTAGAAATCAGATTGCACTCTGACTTCGGTATTGTAGGTAGCCTTTAAATTTTTAAGTTGTGTGTGCAGCATATAGTATTTTCTGCTGCCAGTAAAGCTCTTGGAGTAATATTGAATCAGCCATAATGTGATATATGTTGTATGACATTACCACTCCTAAGCCCTTACCGTTTGCTGGTTTATCTCTTTTTCATGAATTTAATGCCTTATATAAACCTGAAATCACCTTTTACTTAGACCTTGACAAATAATGTTCTTTTCTAAGGGCAAAGAACAAATCAGTGTTTGGTTTTAAGGACCGACAAGTAATACAATTCTGTAAGTGGAGATAACTGGAAAAACTTATTTTCCTACAGTGTAATGTGTAATTTATTATTACATATAATAAATACTTATATATTTATTTATATATATATTAAAAAAAAAATATGCCATGCACCAGAAAGCGTGGGTACAAAAGAGCTACAGTTTTCTCCTTATAAAAGGACCAGAGTGTTTTGTGTAATGAGAGTTGAGAAGGAAAAAATAAGATCTGAGTATTCCATGTTTAAGATGGCATGTAAAACATTTCTCTTTAAAATGTTAATATTGCGTGTATCGGTCAAAGGTAACATTTCAGTCAGATCCTGAGAATTTCCAGGTGAACTCCAGGGCTCCAGGTGAGACTGAAGAGGTCTTTGCAGATGGGAAGGCAGTTATGTAGCTAGAATCAGTTTTGTTAATGGAGAAATGAATTAAGTCTTTCAAAAAGAAAAATGTTTAAGTGATGACTTTCTAAGCTACTAGGTATATAAAACTGTTTTCAGCTAAAAATGTTCCGTAGACTCTTACAAAGAGATAACCTTGAGTCTTCTGCACTGGTAGCACAATCCAAGAAAGGGAGATGGGTACCTTCTCAAAATACCCTGTATAATTGTGTTTAATACATAAAACTGCTGGGAGTGTTGCCATTTGCTTACACATGCAGTCTTATTTATATTGTACATTTAACATGTTTTTCATTTGAGTTTATATGAAAGGATGGGTTGTAGGTATCCACTTTGTGTTTCTGACTCCAAGAGCATAGCTCTCTGTAAACAATTGGATAATTCTTTTTATAGAAAAGACGAATACTTACTGAGTCTACCTGAAGAAATTGTCTAAGAGGATTTGATATGTGGAAGATAATGGGGAAGAATGCCATCAGTCCTGTGAAGGAGAAGGAGGTCCTGATAAGTTTGGTTATCAATGATGTGTTTGCATTCAGTTTTAGTTATAGAAGGAAAGCCTGGGCTTTTTGGGAGCAGCAATTCAAAGGGTACAACAAGCAGTAATCCTACTTTTCCATAATCTCATGATTACCCAAGTCTGTGTCCAAATGTAGTATTTACTATCAGAAAATCTAAATATATGCCACTAATTCAAAACTGGGAATTGTATGTTTCACAGGATCAGCAGAGAATACTTGATCCTAAGGCACATAGAGTTTTGATGGGCTCTTGGAGTTGTAGCTTGGGGTTTGGGATTTTTTTTTGTTTCTTTGAAATCAACTGCAGGGGTACAGCTCCAGTGATGGCCACCTGACTTAACATTGCTGATCACAACCCTTTGAACCAAGAGTTCAGCCAATTTTTACTCCACCTACTTATGTAGCCCATACTTCTAACAGTTTCTCTGTAAGGGTGCTACAGGAAACTGCTAAACAGCATGCACTGCTTTCCCTTCATCCACTTACCCAGTTATCAAAGAAGGTTGTCTCATTGGTCAGGTAGAAGTTTTTCCCTTCATAAATCAATGCTGATGACTCCCAGTTTTGTTTTGTACTTAACATACATGGCAGTGCTTTCTAGTATGATTTGCTCCATCACCTTCTTGGACTCATTTAGATGTTGCTGACCAGCCTGTAGTTCCCCACATTCGCTTCCTTGGAGACAGGGGTGATGTTTGCGTAGTTTCAGTCCTCAGGAACTTCCCTTCATGATCACCGAAGGTAATCGAGAGTGGTCTTGAGGTGACATTGACAAGCCCCCTCAGCAGTCATGGAAACATCTCATTGAGACCCATAGATTTGCATATGCTCATTTGGTTTAAATATGGCCTTACGTGATCCTTCTTTGTGGAGGGTAACTTTGCTGCCTCAGGCTTTGCTGCTGGTTTCTGGTCCTTGCTGTTCCTAATGGCAGTAAAAAACCATGAAGAAAACACTAATTATTTGGATCTTTCCTGTGTCCTTTTCTCACCTTGTTCCCTACTCTAGCAGCCTGTAACCATTTTCCCTAGCCTTTCTTTTGGATCTAAAACACCTGTAATATCCCATCTTGTTGGCCATCACATCCACTGACAGATTCGAGTGCAGGTGGGCTCTGGCTTTCCTCAGCCCATCCCAGCATGGTTGGACAACATGGTAGTATTCCTTGCAAGTCTCCTGTCCCTGTTTACATTTCTTAGCAAGTTTTTTTTTTTATGTTTGAGTTAAGTTAGTTCATCCATGTAGCCTCCTGTGGGACTTATTTGACATCCTGAGTATGCGGATAGACTACTGTGGATCCTGTAAGAGTGGATCTGTTGATACAGAGTAGCAGCACAAGTAAAGACTAGAGTAGCTTGTGTGTGAAATGGGAAGTTACATGATGATGCTGTCAGTCTTACATGGTACAGAGAAAACGCATCTTACTCCCCTGATTGTACTAGAGCTATAGCACAAAAACACTGCTGGAGAAATTGAAAATTTGTCACTACAAAGAGCAGGTAGCTTTAAACTGAAAAAAGAAGTCTGTAAATTCTTTACCGGTAATTCTCTCTTTACCTGTATCACACTTTTATAAGGATTTGTGTCAAATCACCTTTCAAAATTAGATCTGGAGAGCTCTGACAAACAGCTTATAAAGTGCCAGGTAATTCTTTATACATTTTCAGTAGGGGAAAAAAAAAACCAGTGTGTATATGCTACAGGTTATAGGTCACAGCTACAGGTTGGGCAGAGAAGAGATTCAGAGCAGCCCTGTGGAGAAGGATTTAGGGGCTGTTGGTGGATGAGAAAATGAACATGAGCTGGCAGTGTGCGCTTGCAGCCCAGAAAGCCAACCGTATCCTGGGCTGCTGCATCAAAAGGAGCATGACCAGCAGGTCAAGGGAGGCAATCCTGCCCCTCTGCTCTGCTGTGCTCTTGTGAGACCTCACTTGGACTACTGTGTGCAATTCTGGTGTCCTCAACATCAAAAGGATATGGAACTATTGGAACAAGTGCAGAGGAGGGCCACGAGGATGATCAGGGGACTGGAGCACCTCCCCTATCCTATGAAGATAGGATGAGAGAGTTGGGGCTGTTCAGCCTGGAGAAGAGAAGACTGTGTGGAGACCTCATAGCAGCTTTCCAGTATCTAAAGGAGGCTTATAGGGATGCTGGGGAGGGTCTCTTCATGAAGGACTGTAGTGATGGGACAAGGGGTAATGGGTTCAAACATAAAGAGAGGAAGTTTAGATTGGATCTGAGGAAGAAATTCTTTACTGTGAGGGTGGTGAGGCACTGGAATGGGTTGCCCAGAGAA
>JASSUY010029710.1:0-17708 GCA_032466535.1 Forpus xanthops
TTATACCTTAGTTACTAAACTGTTCTTATCTCAACCTGTGGGAATTGCATTCTTTTAATTCTCCTTCCCATCTCCCCAGGACTGGGGAAGAAAGAGGGGGAAGTGAGTGAGAGAGCAATTGCGTGAGTTTTGAGAGCCTCAAACCACAATAAAAACTTGTAATTTTTCCCTTAAAAAAATGAAATAAACTGGAAGACCTCCCATATAAACCAGGTGACATAAAAATTACCTTGAAAACCGATGTACTGTTTATGTTTCAAATATCAAGGTGTAGGCCAGTTGCTAAGAATAAATCCAAGTTAGCGTTAGCTACCTGCAGTGTAAGCCATGGGCAACTAGATTTAATAGAACAATCCAAGAAACCCACATCTAATTGTCTACATATCTAGAATGTTGTAGAGGTCTAAGTTTCCTGGGTCTATGTATTTTAACCTGTTGCTCAGAGCACAATCCAGGGACATGAAAACATGTTCCAACCTCTCAGGTTGTTCTTTCTTTGGTAGCTTTGAATTCTGGTTCTTTGCATGCCCAGAGTGCTTCTGTATTGGAGAAATACCTAAATACCTGCCTTCAGTTTAAATTTCAAAAGCCATGTATTCCTACCTCAAAGTACCCCAAGGAACTCAAGTTTGTTGGATATGATCTTAGGATGCGTCAAGTGCTTACAAAAAGCCTGGAATGCTCTCCAAATGGCAAGAGTGGAGCCATCTTTTGCATGAAGTCATAGCTATTAAAACAGTAGCTCACAGAAAGGGCTAGAGTTAACTCCGCCTAAGCTGTAGGAATTTAAACTTAGGCTTCCCACAGCCATGAAAACGCTCAGGCTAGTAAGTGAAGACTGTTCTCTAGAGGGTACATTTAAAAATTGAGTATATGCCAGGTAAAAGGCACAGTAGTTTGTAGATGGAGCAATTTGATATCCAAAACCATATATTTCAGGAAGTACCAGAAGTGCAAGAGGTCAGTCACACTTCATGCTCTGACACGTGTCCTGATTCCCAGATGGCAAAAAACTAGCAAAATTATCTTTGGTTTGTCTTTGGTGCATTAATATAACTTTGTAATGTAATGTAATGTAGCCTTCTTGCACATTAGCTCTAGCAGGTGCAGAAAGCGCATTAGACACTCTTGTACAGTAGCACCTGATCCCATGGACTATATGCTTAACTTTCAGAACTGCCTGTGGTAATATTTTCCATATTGATGCAAATGATTTTCAAAACAACCCTGATGTAGGCCTGAAGAATGTTTAATAAATATTCAATCAGGGCATTTTAACTACTGTTGGAGACACCTTTTACACAGCAGATAGAATCAGTTCCCCAGAGGGAATTTAAGATTGCAAAAATTTTGCTGTTATTTAGATCTAGACATTTGATTTCTTTAAAGCTATGTTTTGACTTCCCTGCACTGCATTTACAGTGTACTACACACATGCATTCTACCAAGTCCATAATGTCTTCCATTAAGCCTATTATGATGCTAACATTTGTAACCTTTGCTGCTAGGTAAGTGCTTTCTCATCCTACTAAGCTGCATTATGAAGCAGACTACCCTCTCACTTCTCCCTTATTGTCCCATTAATTAACTCTCCTTGCTGCAATCCACTGTTCTACTACCTCCATGTTACACTGTTGTGTTGCACTCTCCAGAGGAAATGCTATCCTTTTTTTGTGTTATGATACCACATAGAAATTGAACTATTTGTGCAGCACCTTGCATAATGATACTGTAGAATAGGCATATGATGTTGCTAGTAAGGCACTGTCCAAGAGAGAGAGCTGTGTTCCCAAATAGTGATTTATATGGTAATTGATTCTTTGGGCAATCAAGCCTTTGATTGGCATGATGAAAACAAAGGTAGTAAAAGCTAGGATTTATAGACACCAGGAGACAGACAGTAAAGACTACAATGCCAATGTTCTCAACTAGTCTTAGATCACTGTGAGGCTCGGCAGTACATCGTACTTCCAATTACCTCTGGCAGTTTTCATACCTCAACAACTGCCACTGGAAAAGGCAGGGAGTCAGCAGTAAGTGCTTATTCTAGGAGTGCTGGATGGCAATAGATTTTGCTTTGTACTCAGTCCCTGTGGACTAATATATGCTGAGGCAGAAGTTTTGAGATAATTTTGAAGCAAATCTGGGAGATGAGGAGCAGGGGATGTGCTATACTGAAGTTGTTGATCCACCTTTCCCAGTGCAAACTAAAGTGAGCAATATCTCAAAAACAGAGATAAATTTAACACCTTCCCTTCCTCTCCCCAATCCTATGCATGTAGATTGACTTTTGCTTCAAGCTGGTGAGAGAATAGTTTAATGTTAAGGTTTGCAGATAGATCAGAATTGTGCAGAAGTGTTGCATATCATACATTTATACTGTAGAAGTCTGTGAGGTGTATCTTGCATCTGATTAATTATCACACTTCAAATTGCTGTTCTGTCTTTTAATTGTGTTGCACATCTGTGGTTCACAAACCAACCCCTCAATATGCTCAATCTCTGTAAGTGTTTTTGGAGTCAAGTGAGCTCTCAGTATCCAGAGCTCCTGCCTCTAATGGTAAAATTCACCCTAAGCCAAACTTTTTATTAACAAAAATATGCAAAATCTCATTAAAGTCAGTGGAGGTGTGCCCATTACAACAGCAGAGATTTTGGTATTCTCTGCTTCTTTTGCATATTCTTACTGGTGAAATGTAGAAGCAGTGGTTTTTCTGCAGGAGACATCCATGATTTTTCCTGGCCAGGAGAGAAGAGAGAAGTTTCTAATAGGAAACCTCGAGAAAATGGCCTTCAAAGCTCATATCCAGTCATAGAATCATAGAATAGTCATCTTACTTAGAGAGAAGCAAACCAGAAAATAGTTCTGTAGGAGCATGTGACTACTGTCAGAGCTGTCAGCTGTTTTACGATGGTCTATTTCTGACAGTAGTATGTAAAATCGGAGGAAGAAGGCAATTAAAGGAAAGGCCGTTTCAGTGGTCAGTTCGTTGATAAATCTTACTGGTATTTGAGCAGACCTTGCATAAGCACAGCTGCAGTGCATATAATGAGAGGAGAGGATGGAGAATTGTGTCCTAAGGAGGGTCTTTGTCAAGAGTCAAGATGCAATTACTTGTGTTGGTAGTAAATTGTGTCCATGTGTAGAGTTGAGAGCAGAGGAACTGTGTGTTGGATGTGCCCACCACCTTTCATTTAACATAACTTCAGGAAGTTGCTATATTCCTTGTATGTACACAGAAAGCTGGAGCTGTGATAATCCTTAACTCAGGTGTTGGTGCATGCAAATCATTGGTAGAGGAAGGTCTTTCAATTGTAAAAATTTTGAACAGGTTTCTGTGTTTGCAGGGAAAATCCTGAGAACAGATGAAAGGAACTGATGGGGACAGTTATGGAAGCACTGGTTTTGTGGCCAAAAAAAAAAAAAAAAATAGAGGTATTTTAAGCAAAATGCTGTTTTAAAGAGGCTTTGGACTGGGAGCAGCCTTCTGGCTTTTGTTTCCTCCATGTCATGGAAATTAAACATTTCACTTTTCTTTTTCCTAAACAAATGACATCACTAACTGATTCTTTCACCAATCTCCCTACCCAGAGCACGGTGTATTTTGACTGAATGAAAAAAGTAATAGTTTTTAAGTTAGTTTAATGGTTACATAAAAACCATGCAAAAAAAAAAAAGTAAGTTGTGATGAAATAGCAAATAGAAACATGAAAAATAAAAACAACGTTCCCTTTTTATTTGGCTTGCTTGAAATAGCTGTCAGAAATGCTGCCAGCATCCACACCTTCCCTGCAGAAGGTTTCAGTCACAGCGTAGCGTAATTGCCACACAGTTTCCCTGGCAGCCAGCAGCCAGCTCTGTGGGGGTTCGTATCACGACTGCCTTTGTACTGTTGAATCAAGTATATGTGGCATTGTGAAGGTAGTATGAAAATTGGAACAGAAAGCCCTCAAATGGGCAGCAAACTCTTTCTTCCTTTGAAAAACAAAGCAAATGTCAGAAGGTCTTGTGTCTCTTACTGGCTGTAACACTTGCTGCTGTATTAAACTTACCAGATTGCATGCTGAAATTCAGTATCCATCACATGTACTTGACCATACAGCATTGGACGAATGTGACAGATATTACTGATCCCTCTGCTCTGGAGAGCAGGCTGAGTAGAGGGTGCAGCTGATTCTCCGCATGATTTGCTGGAGGGCAGCACTAATGAGAAACCCGTAATGTGAAAAAAAGGGGCTTATAACTGGGGGAAAAAAAAATCCAATGAATCCTTAAAAAGGGAAATTCAGCTCTGCTGCTCCCATAGGGACTTTGCTGCCCAGCATTTTTTTATTTTTTTTTTTTTTGGTGTTACTGCTTATCAGCAGTTCAACCTCTGTATTACAGACCTTCCTTTTAAAGCTTGACAGCTCTCCTTCCCAGTGACTAACAGAACATTCTTGCTATAGATGTGCAAACACATGCTGAATTTGTGAGATCAGAGACTAGATGCTCACTGGTAGCAAGAGAGTATTTGTCTATGGTTCACAAACATAATAAAGTCAATGTCATTTAACAAGTCATTGAAGGAAATACATTTCAACATTGTGTATCATCAACAGACTTAGATGCAGTGTGATATCTTTTAGATTCAAATAATGATCTTCAATTCCTACAATAATACAGCATTTTTGTGATAGAAAGGAGTTTCTGTGGAATGGTACCTGAATAGATTATGTATTTTTGTATCCTGCCTTATAAAGGAGCACAGTTTAGAGCTGTAACTGCAGAAAACCACAGACGCAGTAACTCGTTAATTTAACATAATGACAGGGTTGTCAAGGTCAGAAGGAAAATATCAAAGGTGATTTTTAGGGAAATACTGGTAAACAACTTACCTGTATGTACTATCAATGAAATTCAAGCTAAGCATAATTTACCTTTGTTATTGTAAAAGCTTTTTTGTGAGAAAAATGGCAATTAGGTGGTTTTCTTTTATAAATAGCTGAAATAACAAACAAAAGAAATTAAAGAAAAAAAAAAAAAGCCCAACTGCAAATCGCAATCTCACATCTTTGGTCTGTAGAATATATGTGCATTTTTCTTTCTGCTAGGCAGACTTATCTGGGGAAAAAAGAAAGGCAGGAAGAATTTATTCTTAAAGAAATTAAATGTAAAGCATTAACTGAAAAATGGCTAAGCAAGATACACTAGGTTATCCTATTGCTTGTATTGTAGAATTCTAACTTATTTCTTTATATCCCATTGTGTAATTATAGGTCTAAACTAAGCACAAATCAAGAACTGTATAATGTCAGTGAATGTTATCTACATTTAATGTTTATATCTATTGATGTTACAGTATTACAAATAGCAATTTGTAGATTAGATCTTGGACTACCATCCCCAAAAGGGTGTTTTCCAGCTGCTGTCAGTGTTGCTTGTTTGTGACAAGTTCTGTTCATGCATCCCTTCATGTTAGCACTTAAAAGACATATCTTCACGTACTTGAAAGCACAGGTATGTTTAAATATTTATGGAAGGAGAGCAATTTTAAAAATCTTCCACTGAAAAACTGTGAGAATCTGCATCTTGAGGGACATGTGCTGCAGGTACAAACAATTTGGCTATTGAAATCACACTAACACCCTAATATATCTCATATTCACACTAAAATCTTCTGTTTATAGGCTTTGGCGTAAATAAAGCATCCCTTGACAGATCTCCTGTCCCACAAAGAACATACAGAGTCATGTCCTGTGTGTAAAGATGTTAAATGTTAAAAAGTATTCACTGAGTCACTTTGTGTTTTTTGAGAGACAGTAGTTAGTGGCTGAAAGGTGACATCTTCATACTTTTAAATCTATTCTTAAACACTGTTTTAATGAGTGAGCAGTGCTCCTGAGTTTGCAAAATCAAATAGTCCAGTAATGGTTAAGGTTCACTTAAGTGACCTTTGCAAAGAAAAGAATGGGAAAGATGCTTGCAGAAGCTTAATATCTGACTTATGAGTGGTTTCTTAAAACACCTGTGTGCTTAACAGTTGGTAAGGCTTTCTGCTCTGTTTTGTGCACAGTCATCTTTGAGGTGGTATGTAATGCATGTATGGGAAAGAGGGTGCTCAAATCTTAGGTACTTGCCTGAGGAAGGTGATGACAGACTGTGCAGTGGTTCTGACTGCTCCTGCTTTACTCATGTTCAGCTCTGAATCAAGAATAAGGGTGCTTCTTCTCTTCTCTAGTGCAGAGTTAATTGAGTTGGTATAATCTACTGGTTACTGGTGACTCCAGGAAGACAGGATGGAAGGGCAGCCATGTGCACTGAGCCAAGTGGCTCTTACCGGTGGCAGATTTTGGTTGCCTTCTCCAAGATAATACAGGTGCCTGCCCATGTACTTTTCCACCTTGTTTTGATACCAACTACTGGTGAAGTTAGACTCATAGAATGGTCCAGGTTGGAAGTGACTTCCAAAGATCATCTGGTCCACCCTTTGTTGGAAAGACGAGATTATTTAACACCCTGTCAAATCACGTCTTGGTGATGCAGAAGGTCTGGTGATGGGGACTCTGCCACATCCCTAGGGAGTTTATTCCAGTGATTGATTGTTCCCTGTGTAAAAAAAAAATATTTCTTACATCAAGATAAAACTTTCCTTAGTGTACTCATTTCTCCTTGTCTTCTCCATGAAGGCTCCTAGTGATGAAAGAGAGTTCATCTTCTTGTAACCACGTTTTAAGTAGTGGAAAATGGTGATAAGGTGTGAAAACTGTTATTTAAGCTCACTTGTCCAATGCTGCACTGCAGGGGAATGGGATAGAGGTATTCACACCTTTAAGGATAGCTACAAGGAGTAACTGCCTCCCTGCTTTCCCTCTGTCTTCAGCACAGAGGATAGGTGCCCTATCTTCCAGTGCAGCTGATGAAGAGCACACATCCAGCATGACAAGGGATAACGGGTTCAAACTTAAACAGGGGAAGTTTAGATTGGATCTGAGGAAGAAATTCTTTACTTTGAGGGTGGTGAGGCACTGGAATGGACTGCCCAGGGAAGTTGTGAATGCTCCATCGCTGGTGGTGTTCAAGGTTGGGTTGAACATAGCCTTGGGTGGCATGGTTTATTGGGAGGTGTCCCTGCCCCTGGCAAGGGGTTAGAACTAGATGATCTTGAGGTCCTTTCCAACCCTAACTATTCTATGATTCTATGATGACATGAGCTGTGGATTGAGAGGGGAGGTGCTGAGTTTTGTCCACATCCCATAGGTTACACTGAAGAATGAGCTTCCCTTGGGTGTGCCACCTGTTGCTTGTGCATGCTAGGGCTGCACTAGTAAAGTGTTGAAATCCACAGCAAATGAGAAGTGTTCAGAGGATGTCATCCATGCAGCAGTTGCCATCTGTTCTGGCTAGATTGGCCCTGTCCCTCCTTGCAGTGCCAGGAGAAGGCCATGTGCCACCTTCCCTATACCATATGCCAGGATTTAATGGGTGTGCCCAATAGTCCTGCCACCATCCCTCCCTGCCCCAGGAGACAGCTAATGCCAGCAGTGTGACTTCTGAATTTGTTCTTGTGTCTTGTGTATGCATGGTTTTGCAAAAACTAGTTACTGTTAGATGTGTTATACACTGCACACATTACAGGCTTTTCAGGGGTAGAATAGATGCCCTGTGCAGATGAGGGATCTTGTGGTAGTTGTTTCAGGCCTTCTCCCTTTCCACTTTTGGTCTGCGAAGGGTGGCTTTTTGAGGACTGCTGGATGAATATTTCACTGTAAAGAGGCTTGTCCATGCCTTTTATATTGTTAGCTCTCATGTTAAAAGCAGTACCTGCTTCCTGCTTTTAGCATGGATCTTTCCCATTTGTAGTTTCCTTCATCTGTTCTGCAGCTCTTTGGGGCTGCTTGAGTCTTCCAAGAGCAGCATGGTCCCGCTGTGGAGCCGGTTCCCTTCTGAAGGCTTTTGCTACTTACTGCCTGGAGAATCTTTGAAATGGGTGGGTTTCCACTGTGCACTCTTGTTTTTCAAACAAAGTTTCAGGCAATTTTTCCTCTCTCCAAAAATTGGCTTTTGTATTTTTTGCAGATCCCCCAAATTTAATATTTGTTACATAGGTATCTCACATGTAAAGAACAACTTTTTAAGCACTGGAATTCTAGAATTCTTGAAAACATCCAAAAATCTTATTCTCTTCAGAAAATGTGTGAACAAACAAAGATGTTAAAAGAGATGTGATCATTATTTGATAACACTTAGTGTGCTTAGTGGTGAATTGCATTAAGAGAGCAAGTCACAGGTAATAGGCCCAAAGGGAAGAGAAACCAAATTGCATCATCTAAAATTAAGGTAGCAACGTCTGGAGTTGTTTTCCAGAACTATGAACACAGTCTTCTCCTTTGGCTATTCCAGACATTTTCATTAGGAAAAAAGATGCAATCCTATAGCTCTCGTTCCTGCTGTACAGTCGACATTGAACAGCAGTGTACCCTGCACAATTCATTAAATCCTATGGTTAGTCCACAAAATCACAACTCCTAATTATCTGTATCCTTTTTAGGCAGTGAGATTAAAGTCAAGTTTCTTTGGATGTTTCTTACCCAGGATCTTTGTTTCCTGGTAACATACTGGTAGTTTCTAAAACATCTTTTAATTTTAAAGTCTCAGGGTCCTCTCACAAACTTTTGCTGCTTTTCATTTTTATCACGGGTTCTCTGGGTATATTGCTGAGTGCCTCTTTATAAAACCCAAAGCCACAAACCACAATTAAAGACTGCTTCGTAACACTTCTTTGAGAAATCTCTTACCCAGAGTCTATTGGCAAGAATGTTTTGCTTCTTGCACTGCAGGCAAGGTGTTGTTTTGTTTTGTTTTTCCTTCAGAGGCATATGGGCTATATTTTCAAGGAGTTAACAGTCCCCACAGGGGGGCAGATTTTCCATAAGTATTCTACATGCATAACCTTCTTGATTTATTCAGCCATATTTAATAAATCTCATCAACATGCACATTATGAACATTCCTACTATTTGGTTGTGAAATTACTGACTTAAAGCATATGTCTAAACTGCAGGAAAACTGCCCTCAGTCTTTGTCTGTTAATCACCAGAGGTGAGGACCAGATGGAGTGGTGTGGCTCTCTTTTGGCCCAGGTTTCCTTCCCATGGATTTGAAATATGCCTCTGAATCCAAGAGTAAAGCAATGCTTTTGGGTGTTACTATAGAGCAACGAGTCTCCTGAACTTGTGGAATAGTCATGAACAGAATACTCCTCTGCTGTCTGATAGATGATACAACCACTTGAATACACTTTCTCTCTGCTAGAAAATGCAGTTACTAGCTAAATAACTCCACTTCTCTCTGCTGGAGTCTATCCTAGTATTTTAGAGCAAAGTGTTAGCAGGTCTATTTGTTGATGTTTTTTGTCTCTTTCTTGGCAGCTCCTAGACTGTTTCGTCATCCCAGTGGTGATACTGCTCTCCTGGTTCTTCTTACTGGTACGATACAAGGCAGTACATTTCATTGGGATTGTGGTCTGCATTCTGGGCATGGGCTGCATGGCAGGAGCAGATGTCCTCGTTGGTAGACAGCAAGGAGCAGGTGAGTAAGGATGGTTGGGTTATATGACCAAGTCCTGTTCAGAGAAAGCATTGACCAGAACATGACAGATGAACTGAAAAAAAAAGGCAGGGGGAAGGGGGGGATTGGCAAGAAAGGCTGTGCCTTCATGGATCCAAAGCATTATTCAAAGTTGCTTCTTTGTCAGGAGGGACAGAGAACAAAAGTGGGTCAACACTCAGAAGTCAGCGCTGCTCCAAATGGGCTTCATTGGCTCTGTGTCTTCAACACAGGTCACCTTCTGTTCAGGCAGGGGGGATAAGCTAAATACTTGTAGTTTCATTCTGTTTTAGCTTAGTTGTTTGACTGCAACTCTCAATTACTTCCTTTCCAAATTGGCTACATCTTTGAATCATAAGCACCGCTTTTGTCTGCTGTGTACCCTAAATTCTCCTCAACTTTACTCCATTTTTTGTACTGAGACAGGGTGACTAGGTAGATGCTAAAAGATGCTGAACCTGCATGCTGACTGTACCAATCAGGTTTTGCACACAGTCTCAGGGTAAAAGTTTGGGATTTGCCTCTGTTGAAGAGAATCTTCTTGCGTGTAAAATATTCTTTTTTTTATGTGCAGCATCATACGGATAATGTGTGTATAGCTATTAATGCAGATTAGAGTTAGATTTCATCGATCAACTTCCCCTGTCACATTGATTTCTCTAGTGCCAACCCAAATGATGTGGGAAGGCTGGAAATTCTTTTCAAAGATTGTCAATTAGACGCAGCTTTCAGTCTTAATTAAAAGCACTGAATTGTGAGCTGCACATAATACACCGGGATTTAAAATTCTTGACTCAGCTTTCTGAATACAAATGCAAGTGCTGTAAGAAGTGCATTTGCCAGGATGCTACTAAATAAAACAAGGGAGTTTGTGGCCGTACTCACATATCTCCCTGCCCCTTTTATTCCTGTCCTTTATCCTGAAAGGAGACTTTCAGTTCATTGATCTCCTCCAGAAATAACTCTGCCTCAGCTAAAAAGGAAAGAGTATACTCTCTACTGTGAAATCAACCAGCCAAAGCTGCATTCGGAATGACTGATTTCAGAGGAACTGGGATTTCAACCCCTGGTTCCAGAGGAAACATCCTGTGCACAGTAATCTAGAGAGTAACACGGTAGGGCAGGTGAGTTTTGGATCAGCAGGAGTTTGTGGGGCAGTGGACATCAGCAGGCAAGGAACAGATTGAAGAACACTGACACTTTACCATCAGACTGCAATAATTAGGTGTTATTTGCCATATATTCATTACTAAAGCACAGGTAAAGCATTACTAAAGCTGTTAGATAAATTTGTCAAAAAAAATATCCATTAACATGCATTATTGGCTTTTAATTTGGACCTACACATGAAAAACAGTGTCCGTGCTTATCACTATGCAGAGAGACTGCAGCTTTCTTTTCTAAGTGGCAAAATAACATTATTAATGTTGTTGTCCTTAGCAGAATAAAGCAGATCAGCTGGTATAATTTACCTGAAAGGGTAAAACTATACATTAAAAATCTGTGGTAGTTTACCTCTTTTTATTGTATCCTGACTGGTGTTTTACACATTACTCAATAAGAAGAGTAATTACTTTGTGCTCTATCATCTTAAACGTCAAGTATACCTTAAAATAACACTTTCCTCAAGTAATACCCTTGGTACTTGTGCTCCTGTAATACATGGGGGTCTAAAATACAGAGGTCTAAGTGTTCCATCCAGATTTTGCAAAGCACTTCCTAGCTCTTGCTTACCACAGTCTCTGTAAACCTGTCCCTTCAATCCTGTTAATAAGTATATGAGCATATGTTTTGTCTAAGATGGGACACATTGAGACTGATATTTTGATATTATGATAATTACAAGCAAAAGCCAAAGAGACACCTCATAATGCTGGGGGTTAAGGTAAAAATGTGGCAAAGTGGCCAAGTGAGAGTATGAAAAGCAATCATGTCAGGACATAGTTCATATTTAAATGATTTATGCTACACTCTAATCCACAAAACATTAACTCCTCTCCAGACTGTATGAATTCTGCTTCCAGAGGACATTAAAAATGCTAATAATGATTAATGCAAGTTGTGTTTTGCCAAGCTATGCCTTGTGTTTCTCCAGAAAAATGACCTACACCATTAAATTGGTCAAGTGTGAATGTATTAACCTAAAAGTCTTTAAAATTATTCTAGTCAGTCCTTAGGTGCATGTAGCTTTTACATCCAATGAAAAGATGTCTGTTAGGATATGTCAGTTTTGTGGGAAAGTTCCAAAGTCAGCCCCTTGAGGAGTAAAGAGCAGGTATTTGACAAGCAGGGTGCTAGGAATTTTTAGTATAGAAACCAAAAATATAATATAAAACATTTCTATGGCAGTATATGAAGTTTCGATACATTAACTTCCTGAGTACCATTATGTTGCTCTGGTCACTGCATCTCAAAAAAAATGACCAGAAATTAAGCCCATAGAAGCAATAGAGAAAGGTGAAAAAGCTGTTTAAGGGCCTAAAATGGCTTCAGGGTGAAGAGACTATTGGTAGATTGTGACCTTTTAGCTCTCAGAAAAGACAACAAAGAGAGTAAGATAAAGGGACAGGAAATCTTCAGCTGGTATGGAGAAGTTCAGTAAAGAGTGGTTCTTAAATATTTCTCACAATCAGAAAATTATGGGATCACCAATGTAATTTTGAGGTACTAGACTTAAAAGCTGAATACATGAAGTACTTTTTAATGATAGACTAAAAATACACAGATTTCACACAAATTAGTGAAGGATGCCTCAGGTTCTATGAAGTTTAATGGTTTAATGCAACCTCCATTTTAGAAAAATCCTAATTGCTGAGAGCTGGCTGATAAATATCCCCCTGTGTTTCCCTATTTCTTTATGCTTTCTTCAGCCACCCTGTGCTCCCAGAGGAGGGTTCTGTGCTAGGCAGACCCATGCTCTAACCAGATCTTGGCTTCCTCTTCTGCAAGAGCCCTGGGGGTTGAGGCTCACACTCTCTGATCATGAGTGCACTTTGGAGAGGGCCATCATAGTGTGGTGTTTGGGGCCATCCCATTTCAATGAAAATGCTCAGCTTCTGAGCTTTGTTTCACAAATGCAAAAGGGTGATATTTTTGTCTCAGCAGCTCAGCACATCCAAGCTGTAAGGTCAAAAGCTTTTTCAGCTTTACTTCCCTGAAGTGTCAGTGAGTAGCTGTAATAAATACCAAATGAGTGAGCTCAGTGAGGGATGATTTGAGCCTCTTTTGGAATATCAAATGCATCAGGGATAGGAAGAGGTTTTGTGAAGTGCTTATGCTTGTTTTAAATTAAGGGCATCTTCTGAGGCTGACTGCAAAAGAAGGCTAAAAGGAAAATAACTACCACATCTTAAAAAGATAAATGGTCAAGTATAAACATGCTGTCAGTCGAGGTACATGTGAAACAGAAATTCAGTGGGAGACCAGATGAGTACGTGAAAGAAATTTAGTAATGTTTGATAAATACATAGAAGCCACATCTCCTCTGAGCTTAAAAATAATGAAGACAAATCCATCATTACAGGAGGTATTTTAAACTTTACCTCATTCCTATTTGTCCCTAAACAGCTTAACACTTTTCTGGCACTTAGAGCCATTTTTAGAGACAGGATACTGGATAAATGAACCCTTGGTCTGTCCTCTTATGACTGTACTTATTTTCCTAAGTTTCTTTTCACTGGAAATTTCAGCACTGTAGCTTGGAATGAAAACTGAAGGCTTAAAAGAACACCATAAGGAAAAATGTTGAAAAGGTCATTTAGAACCAAACGGAATGTTAGGCTTCCATTTTTATTTACTTCAGTGTGTATTTTACAAATCAGTAATAACAGAAAGGCGGGAACCCAATAAATCAAGAGGTATTTTTAAGGAAAAAAAGGGTTTTTTGCTTAATACAGGTAAGTCACATTCTACCTGCAAAAGAAAATAATGATAGTAAAATAAAAAAGAATAGGCACTGAAAAGTGCTGTTGGGTTTCTATATCTTTTTTTACAAAATTTTCAAGTTCTTTCAGATTCTCATATCTATAGCAAGGATGATTCTTTCCATTCTTCTCCACTAGATTTTGCTGGGATATTGAAAGACAGCTGGCGAATTGACAGGACATTTGTATTCAGCTTATTAACACAGATATGTACTACTTAATGATTGAGGATTGAAAACTCTAGCAAAGATTTTACAATGGTTCTAGACAACACATGGTTGTTTTGAGGCATTTTGAGGCTGATTTTTTCCCATGTTTATTCCTAGGTGAAAATAAACTGATAGGAGATCTCTTAGTACTGGGTGGAGCAACACTATACGGCATCTCAAACGTTTGTGAAGAGTATATCGTCCGAAATCTGAGTAGAGTGGAATTCTTGGGCATGATCGGACTCTTTGGCTCCTTCTTCAGTGGAATTCAGCTGTAAGTGAGCATGTTTGAGCCCTAAGGTCATTCAAATAAGTGCCGCTTTAGCCTCTGATGAGTTACTGTAACCCTCTCTTCAAAGGTATCCATAACCTGTGCAGAATAGGTGTCCTGTAATTCCAAAATTTGCATTAGTTTTCATATTTCCGATTGATGTATTTGAATAATAACAGAAATTTGTACATAAGTACTCTAATTCAAGGACTGGTGTCCTTGAGTTGTCACATGGGGCAGGAGGAATAGAAGATACATCTACCGTCTTGCTGGTGGAAGACAAATAGATACTTCATATGTTGGTCTGATCTGTGAATAACAAAATATACAGCTCTCTCTTTTGTAGTTCTAAAAAGTCATTTATATTTCTAAGCAGGCAGAAAATATGTCCAGTCAGAAGGCATTTTACTAATTCGCTTGTTCTGTGTAACTACATTATAATATGATACAATCATAATAATGAAAATGCCTTTAAGAAACAGGCCTTTTCACTTCCAAATGCTTAGTACTCAGATGATTGTCACAGATATTTCAGGAATTGCTGAGACCTCTCTATAGTGGCATGTAACTAATGAGCAACTCACCTGCAAGCCTATTGATTGAAAGGTAGTTTCCAGGGCTGTAATACTGTGACTGATGAAAGTGTAGTAAATACCACCCCGCAAGATTACCACAATTTATGCAGATCTGTCACTGATTCTTGTCACACAGAATAACTTTTGATTATTAGTCAAACCAAGTTGCTCCCCTGCATATCTGAGCTATTCAGCTTTTAAGAACAGAGACTGATCAAAACAATGGCCCACCAATTCCCACTTAATTATTTCTATTTCTTTAGCTAGAAACCTTATTACATTTATGGGGAATCTGAAACTGTGACTTAGAATTATTTATATTAACTGGCTGCCACACAAGCGGTTCCTTTTTTAAAAATACAGAATTCAAGAGCACAGAAATATGCCTACTATCATTGGCTAAAACTTTTGTTGCCTACAGTATTCATAATAGGTATGTACTAACTGATTCTCAGGGCATCAAAGCAGTGTCCTTGCTCTGTGTGTGTACATGTTATGTACATGTCTCATATTCCTGAATTGGAGTGCTATTTTCCCCCGTAGACCCAAGCAATTAGTCACAAATCAGGGTCTGTGAGCTGTTTTGGTGGGAATAAGAAGCTGGTTCTGGGCCAAGGAATCTTTTCAGAGTACACAACTGGAAGGAAACAGTAAGAAACCATTTCTCTGTTGGAAGACCGAAAGTGTTTCTAGTCAAACTTTGGCCCAAAAGTTTTCACAAGCGCCTTTTTCCCCACCAATCTATGCAGCTTTTTCCCCACCAGTCTCTGCAGCTTTTTCCCCACCGTCTCTGCAGCTTTTTGCTGGTAGTGATTTTGTGGCATTTTGTGAAGACTTGACCACACTTAGGTCATGTGTGTACTTTTTTAACAAGGTGGCAGAAGCTTACATAATGGGAGAGACCAATAATATTTCGGCCACTTGGTTCCATGTAGCCATTCAACACTTCCTTACTTTTACCTATAATGGAGAGCAGATGTCACATAGTTATGTGTTCACAGATGTTTATTCTAACCAAATATATCAGTTGTTTGAAAGAGAACCCAGCTCCCCATGTTAAAATAGCAGACACTTTCTCCGAAACACTATTGGCCATTTCAGTGCAACATAGAACCTTTAGGTCTTCTAAACTGAAGTAGTCTAGGAAAGGAATGTCTCAGAAACAAGGCCATTTTCCAACATGCTAGACACAACAAAGTTTGGTTAGCATCCCGAAAGTGATTGAGGATGGGGAAGATGTGTGCTAGTATCACTAGAGTTTGAAGTCTCATGTTTACAGGGAACAGTACAATTTTGAAGAAGGGAAAGCATCAAAAAGTATGTAGCACTATGCTGCATGTATGACGTACAAAACAATACCCACAGGTGGGTGTCCCTTTTATGGACATGCACTGATTTCAAAATAATATAATTACAAAAAGCTGTGGTATTTGCCTTTTGTTCCATGTGTATTTGCAAATATCTACATAAGCATGGTGATTATGTTAGTTCATGCTTCAACTCTAGTACAGGGCTGTGTCTCCACGAGGACTTTCAAGTAGGGTGTTTTTTCCTGGAACAGTTTAGCAAGAGTGCTTAATATTAGACCATAAGGTAAAATAAATCCAGATAATGCCTTCTGGACAGCAAATGAAGGGCTAAGATGTCAGGGCAAACAGTGGAGAAAGGAGTTGGCTAGCTACCCAGGCATGCTGGAAAGAGAAGTTTAGTGAGTTGAATGTGATTAAAGTAGGGAAGAACTGTATATCAAAAAAGAGTAGATTAGTTGACTGGAGTTGGGGATTTAGCAACTACCTAGCAAATAGAAGTGATGCTGTCTGATGGAATCGCATAATCTTAGAATAACCTACTTCGTAATTGTCATGGGTTCAGCAGCAGCAGTCATTTTTCTCCTTCGTTTAGCTGGTACAGCACTGTGTTTTTGATTTTGGACCTGGGAACTGCGCTGATAACACCAGTGTTTTCAGTTACTGCTTGGTAATGTTTTGGTCTGACCAAGGACTTTCTGAGTCTCATGCTCTGCCAGGGAGGAGGGGAAGACGGGAGGAAGCAGAGACAGGGCACTTGACCCAAACTGACCAAAGAGGTACTCCATATCACAGTACGTCATGCCTAGGATGTAAAAATGAAGAGCGGAGACCAGGAAGGGTCAAAAAGAACGCAACTCCCACAGACTGAGATAAAAACAGGTTAGTAACTAAGATATAACACAAATCACTGCTGCTACCACTAATAATAATAATGACAAGAGAAATACAAAAAAAGAGAATACAACTGCTCACCACCCAATACCAAGCCCGATCATGCAGTGCACCCCCACCCTTCTGGTTCTCCGCTCTCCGTTTTTACATCCTGGACATGACGTACTGTGATATGGAGTACCTCTTTGGTCAGTTTGGGTCAGATGTCCTGTCTCTGCTTCCTCCCGGCTTCCCCTCTTCCCTGGCAAAGCATGAGACTCAGAAAGTCCTTAGTCAGACCAAAACTTTACCAAGCAGTAACTGAATACACTGGTGTTATCAGCACAGTTCCCAGGCTCAAAATCAAAAACACAGTGCTGCACCAGCTACCAAGAAGGAGAAAAATGACTGCTGCTGCTGAACCCATAACAGTAATGGATCCCTGAAGGTAATCTGATTCAAACTACTACTCAAAGCAACTCAAAGCTAACTTCAAAGTTACATCAGGTTTCTCAGGAACTTGTGCATTTGACTTCTTAATATCTCAAAGAATTGAAATTCCAGTCCTTTGGGGCAAGCTGTTCAAGTGTTTGACCAATATTTTTTTCCTTATAACTACAGTCAGTTTCCCAAATTGCAGCTTGGGTCCATTGTCATCCATCCTAGCTTTTTAGTAACTACCCATAAAGTAAAGACAGCAGATTTACTGTTCCACCTTCCTTTCCCTTGTCTATGCCTTCTCTTCTTCACACTTAACAAACCCTTCTGTTTCAGCATTTTCTCTTACATCATGTGTTTCAGCTGCTTGACCATTGTGATGGCACTCCACTTTCTCCAATTTGTCAATGTCTGTTTTATTCTGGGCAGCCCAAAATTGGATACAGTACTGTCGTAGTTTGAGGCCCCTCAAACAGTTCTGTGCACCCCCCCCCTCTTTCTTCCCCAGTCCCGGGGAAATGGG
>JASSUY010029710.1:17808-54918 GCA_032466535.1 Forpus xanthops
AAGCTAAAAATCCAAAACACAGTGCTACACCAGCTACTCCTTAAAGAAAAATGACTGCTGCTGCTGAACCCATGACAAGTACTCCAGCTGCTGTCTCACAAATCATGTCCTTCAACTTGCTGGCCAGACTCTTGCTAACACAGCCCAGGATGCTGTAGGCCTCTGCTCTAAAGACACATTACTAACTCATGTTCAAGCTGATGTCCACCAGGACTCTAGGGTTTATTTCTAAAAAACAGCTTCCTATATAGTCAGCTCCCAGCCTGTGCTGTTGGATAGGATTATTCCTAGGTGCAGGCATTCATGTTTGCTTTTATTGAACCCCACAAGGTTTCTCTTGGCCCTTCTCTTCAGATTGCCTTGTGATGAGTAGTCCACCCATCTAGTCCATACCCCTTCAATCCCTAAGGATCTTTTGTGAAATCATGCTGGAAGCTTTGCTAAAGTCAAGGGAGGTTATATCTCATCCTCTCATTCATTCCCTCCCCTTTATTTACTGAACCAGTCGTAGAAGGCAGTTAGCTTGGGCAGGTATGGTTTACTTTTGAGAAGTCTGTGTTGGCTGTTTCCAGTCTTGTCTTCTTCATTTCAAGCAAATGTCTTTTGATGAGATTTGCTCCATAATCTTCCCAAAGGTTAGAGTAAGGCTGGCCAGGCTATAGTTTATGCTACTTTTGAAACCAGATGTTGCATTTGTCTCTTTTCAATCATCAGGGACCTACTCCAATAACCACAGCCTTTCAAAGATCATTGTGGTTCCAATTCTTCAGTGAATTGCTGTTACTCTTCTTTGTTTCACAGAGTATAATGAATCACAGACCATACCATACTGTTTTATATCCCTTTTACATCAGCTAGGCAATAGTATGAAAGCAATATTCCTATGTTTAAGTTATATCAAAACTTGTTTGCCAGAACAAGAGACATTGCAGTATGTTTTCATGATATTTTTTCAGGAATTGCTGATAAAAGAGACATATGCCTTATGCATCAAAGACGCTTATAATTTAGTTATTTTGCAGACAAAATAATCTTCTTATTCTATATACAGCATTAGATTTACCAGACATCAGCAGCTGGCAAATTCAGATATCCAGTATTCAACTCTCTAGACTGGATTAATCTGGAAGGCACTGAGTTCATGCAAGTTTTACTGTTAGACTTGGTCTTCCACATACCATCTTTTGTACTAGGCATTTTGTTTTTCAATCTGAATAATTCCATGTTTTAAATTTATTTAAAATAGTGTCCAGACTAGCATGTAGAGTTCTGCACAGCAGGAGTTACCTGGAAACCACAGATCAGAGAAAGTGGTTAGCTGAGTGAAGACCTAGATTATGAGGTATCTAATCTCCAAGAGTCTATTTGCCTGTATTGGGAAGAGCTGACTTGCTACCATCTTAGAATTTTCTGGATCTGGGAGTTTGATGTGAACACACAATGCAAGACTTGCAAGATGTTGAAAATGGACTTTTGTGGTTTGACCTATCCTTTGCTTTGTTTCCTGGCTTTCATTGCTGTGACTATTTTATCCCTCTCAGTGTGTAACAAATAACAATATTCTTACAAAAGCCAGCCTGTAATATCTATGTATTTGATACAGCAGAGCTGTTCTGAAGGGTGAATAACTCAGACAGGTACATTATTAATTATTGAAGTTCAAAAGCTTTCAGAATATTATGTCAGAAGAGTACGTGAGGATTGAACATATGGGGGGATAGGCACTTTGGGCAGGTATAGAGAGTTGGAAATAAACTTGTGGAAATTTTATTCTATCACGTCTGATTACTGCCCTGAAGATCTTTCAAATACACAGGCACAGGGATAATGCCAGAGTGGATTAGCAAAGTCTGATTGCATTTGGTTCCTACTGAGATTTTTTTATAATAAGGTTATTTATGTTGTTTTGTCCAGCATTTGAATTGAATGAGTAGAAGTAATTTAACTTCTGTTCTCTTCCATCACATTTTGCCTTCTCTTCTCTTATAGTGCAATCATGGAACACAAAGAGCTGTTGAAAGTTCCCTGGGATTGGCAAATAGGTAAGAAAACACTTTACCTCACTGCAGATAGTTGCTGAAGGAGGCATGGAAACAACCAGCACTTAGGGAAGTAGACATAGATTTTCATAGGAACCAATGTTTGTTACTTTTCCACCAGTTACTGCCAAAGATTGAGTCACATGCTTCATCACTGTTCTAAATTGATATGTCCTCACTCTGCCATCCTATGCTTTCCTAGCACCATAAGGTTAAGCATATATATTCCATAAGATAATTATGCAGAGAGCTGTGAAATAAAACAATAATAGGGTTCCAGTTCTAGGATTCAGTGCAACACATTGGACAAATAAATGAGGTAATCATTAAGAGCCAAAGCTTTTCAATGAATGTCAAAGAAAGAAAATGAAACCTAAGAAAAAACCTAAAAAAGTACTTTTAGTGCATATTGTAGCCTCATAAATTCATTTCCAAGGGGAGCATTTCTGTATGCAAATGGTTAATTGCTTTCCAAATAGTTTCAGTGAAATACAGCACGTGTCTTTTAGACAAGTTTAGGTAGCATTGTGAACAATGAAGCTCTTAGAGTGTTCTGCTATGCAGTGGATTGAATTTTCTCATTTCAATTTGGAAGCTGAGTTTATGATCTAAGATTCCCTTCTAATTAGGCCAACAAATTATTTGCCTTAAAAGCAAATCAACATTTAGGAGAGTCCCTATTATCACTTTTTTACTATTTATAACAATGGAAGAAATAAAAGAATGCTAATAGTATAGGGCTCATATACTTAGCAGAGGATTCAAGCTTTGGTAATACCTTGACAATAGTTTGTTACCTAGTTTCAGAACGAACATCAAAATGACAGCTCAGAAGACAACTTGTTATTTGGGGAATCCGTGAGGACAGGAGATACATGTTATGGAATACACTGTTCTTTTAATTTATTTTACAATTTCTTCTTATTGTCATAAACCGCAATAAAAGCAGTGCATCTTTCACAAAACACTGCACCTATAAGTCTTGGAGATTTGATGGTTGAGCTATAAAACTTAATGACAAATCAGTTTAAAGTATCCATGGAGAAACACACTCAACTGTATACTATAAGTGTATTGGCCTTCTTTAATTTGATATAATTAGCATAATTGCATCAGTGTTTGTTTATACTTCATGATAAGGAGCTCAGGGACATAATTAATCTGGTACTGATGGAAGTAGCAATGGTCATAGTGAATTAATCTGCTATTCATGTGAACTTCCATGGGATTTCTGTTGTTACTCAGCATCAGTTAAATGTACTATTAAATTAAAGTCTTACTTGTTCTGTGATGCCATTAAAATGTCATTGAAAGTTAGTCACTAATTCTGAAGAGTCCCTATGCTTTATAAGGAGGAGGTCATCTTAGCAAGAGCATCATAGATGTGTACTTGTTTTGTTAGAGCAATAATTTGAAATGTAATGTAGTTGAACATGGATGAATAAGTGATAATTGTGTGTAGTTGTGTGTTCTTCCCTGGATTCCACTGCACTTGGTGTGCTTTCCATTACGTTGGCAGTAATATGAGGTTGTCAGTAGTGACTGACAGATCTATGTCAGGGTGTTCACAGCCTTGTCCTGAGTAGTTATCCACTGTGACAGGCTCAAACCTGCAGTCCAGCAGAATTAAATCATCAGCCTTCTGAATGGTACTGATAAAGTCACTACCTAATAAACAGACAACCTAATAAATAATCCAAGGTGGCCTGTTGCCATCTGCCATAATTGTGCTATTAAGAATGGATGAGCTACCTTTCAACTGATGTAAAATGCAAATTATTTTTGACTATAATGATGTAAAGCCAATCTGTTATGCTTGTCAGGTTTAAAACAGGCTGTGGCCCTCCTGGTTTTAATTTTTTAAATTCTTCTGATATATAGCATAATCTTCACACTTACTATAAATCAGGGTAGCTCTGTTTGGAACCTTGAAAGTTTAAGTATTCTTGCTGGCAATCTGACTGAAAAGAGAATGGTTATACTGTTCTGTCTGAGTGGTTTCATATGAGACTATGACATGTTTTATAGAGTGATAGGTGAAATAAGGGCAAATAAACTAACATCAGTTTTGTTTAAGAGAAAAGCCAGTTTGAATCTCCAAGGAAGTGTCCCTTTTTACAGGCTAGTTGAATATTTCTGGATGGTATTTATTTGAAAAAGACAGTATGAAAAATAATAACTGATTCCATTTTATTCCAGTGTAATAATAGCTTTTGGAGTAAAAATGTGAAAGCTAAAACATGCAACATTCAACCAGCATGCTCAGGAACTAAAACGGAAGTTTCCAAGGCATGTTAGTTTTGGTGGTACTTGGGCTGCTTTAGAGCAGTCCCTGCAGGCAGATCCTGCCCATCTGTGTGGAGATACCTAATTTTAAGAGGAGTAGGGAAATATTGAGTGTCTGAGGCTTGTTCAGCCTGCAAAAGAGAAGTCTTCAAGGAGTTACTTACAAAGAAATTATCAAAAGGACAAAGTCTTCACAGCAGGGCATGGCAGGAAGATGAGAGACAACAGGCAGAAGCCAAAATGAGAGATTCAAACTGGGTAAAAGGAAGATCTTTACCCTGAGGACAGGCAGGCAGTGGAGCAGCTTGCCCAGAGAGGTTGGGTAGTCTTCATCCTCAGAGGTTTCAAGACCAGGCTGAGCGAAGTCTTGAGAAACTTTATCTGATCTTACAGCTGAGCCTGATTTGAGCAGGATTTGAACTAGGGCTTCCTTCCAGCCTGAATCACCCCACATTTCTCTGATCCTAAGTGCCCAATATTAGACACTTGTGAGGCATTCACACACAACCAGGCAAAATTGTCAACCTTACCCACCAGGGTGAGCACTGACAGACAAGGTGGGATTCCTTCCACCAACTCTAGATACCTGGGGTATAGGCATCTTACTTGGGTGAATAGTCTCCCTTTACATCAGCAACAATAAATAGGCATGATACAAATTGTACTGTGCTAAAGCTGGTGTCTGAAAGAGGTTGGACAGCCTGCACCCTAAAATTTCCCAGTCTCTTTATTGATAACCAATCTTCAGTATGTGTCCAGACTTAGGTGTAATGAATCCAACTCATAGCTGACTTTATGCACATTAAGCCTTCAGTTCAGGACAATGCCAGTACATCTGAAAGGAGACAGTTACGTATTATGAGCCTCTCAGCATTTAAGACAGACCAGCTGATCAGCAGGTCATTGCAAAAGCACTTCCTAACTTACCAGGTTGCTTCTGTTCAGTACCTGGGCACTGAGACACTTGGTGCCAGTGACTCTGTGCCTGGGTAGATGCGCCCCAGAACCTGGAACTGCAGCAGTAGTAACAATTCCCAAGGCTGCCACTTGCAGTTCCCAAGGAAGCTGAAGCTCCAAGCCTTTGACATAAAACATATTTTAAGTCTGAAAACTGTCTCTCTAAGAAGCAGTATCTGAAAATCTTATGATGTTATTTCCAGTTTGCTGTTGTCATCTCTAAATGCTGTCCAGCTGGCAGATGTTACATGTAATTTAAGATGTTAATGAATGACACTTTATATTCACCTCTGATAGGACAGCTATGGTTTAAGCAATTTTCCACTGGAACTGAAATGCCCTTTGGAAAAGCAGCCTGTGAATTGCATGTAGTTGGCTGGCAAATTATGTGAACACCAAGGCAGTACCATAAAGTTATACTGTTGGTTGAGAGTGCAACCCAGCAGAGCACTTGGATATATGTGTTAAAACTGGGCTGACTAGCAGGAGCTCTGTAGACCAGCTGGTGGTTTGCAGACTGTGCTTTGAGACTGCTGACTTTGGGTCCAGAATGTCTTTTGTGCCTGATCTGTTCTTGATTTAAGCCTGGAAGAAAAGCTGACTTAATGATCATGTATGCAAACAATTTCTTATTGATTAAAGCTATGCTCCAGTTGATGCAATTGTTTGCCTACGCAGATTTGGGATAAAACAACTGTTTCAAGCACTTCCAAAGGCTGATTCTGTTGTTACCCATATACATCATACGCCTGAAAAAAATGCTACCTGTTAGTAAAAGCACTTCTTATGATTATCCATATTCTGAATAGAAATATAAATTCAAATTCATTACCATGCCATAACAGTTGATATGTAGACACTTGAACACTGGTATTTTACATCTGCTGTGTTTTTTTTCTGGTGAATGTACACTTCAGGTGCTTCTAAGGGGCTCAAGCTGTTACAGCTGATTTTGGAACTAGATGATCTTAAGGTCCTTTCCAACCCTAACTAGTCTATGATTCTATGATTCTAAAGTGTTTTTAACTAAGTGGGTATGAAAGAAGATACAAATCATATTGGCTTTTTTTTGTTTGTTTCTTTTCCCTTCTAATCCCTTTCAGGACTTTGGCAGTCAGATTTTCTGCAACTTTTACTCAATAACTGTGTGCTCTGAAGAGTTAGAGTGAGTCTCAATTTAGGTTTGCGCAAGTATCAGCTGGGAATTACACAGCATACAGCAGCCTAAGAAATATCATTTGCATGAGAGCAGATGAGTGGAGTGTTTGCTGGTTTCTTAACTTCATATTGATTAATTTGCCTTGGGATTTATCTAGTAATAACTGAAGCAATGAATTCTTTCCCAGTAAGTTGTTTAGGTTTTTAAATTAAATTAGATTTTTGTTATAATGTATTTTTATTATATTAGTGTCTAACAATCTAATTTGTGTGAGGCACTCTGTAAACATGTAACAAGAAATACTCAGCTCTGGAAAGCGTTATTAAGGAAGACAGACAGAAATGGATAGAGGAAAAGAGGTGCAAAACTGTGAAGTGATTTGTCAGGTTTGGTGGCAAAATAGAACTAGGACCTCTGTCATTTGAGTGCTATCCTCATGCATCCGTCCATTGTCATTAACTCATCTGCAAATACTTTTGCATTCAATTTTTGGGTCCATTCCCAGAAAATATTGTGTACTCCATCCAACTCAGCTGAACGCAGTTGGTGTTGGGGACATTCATCCCCATCAGAGACTATATTTGACATGTCTGAATACATAGTTTTGTTCAGGTTTGTGCTGCAAATGAGGTATTTACTGGTAGTGGAAGACACCAATTTAAAACTGCACTGCTGTTATGGAGAGCACAGAGGAAGGACTTCATGTCCACTGATGACATGGTTTTCAGTATTTTTCTTACATATTTGGAATTATGTTCTTAGTCTCTCTCTCTATACATGTATATCTTAATAATTTGAATCCATGTTTCTTTGAAAATGCATTATTCATTCTTTTCGAAAAACATAGCCTTCTTCCTACCAACACAAGTCATTTCCACAGCTGTGAAGGGTCACTCTGCTTCTTGTTTCTCTTCTGCAGGCTTGTTGTATGTTGGCTTCAGCGCCTGTATGTTTGGCCTCTACAGCTTTATGCCAGTAGTCATAAAGAAAACTAGTGCTACTGCTGTCAACCTCTCTCTACTCACAGCAGACTTGTACAGCCTCTTCTGTGGATTATTCCTCTTCCACTACAAGGTACGTGGAAATGAGAGATGCATTTGGGTAATAACTGTATGCTTGAAGAAATGTCGAAGCAGAACAATGAGACAAAAGAAGCCTTCAAGCTTTGTTAGATCTACATGGTAAAAGTGCAGATTTGCTTTATACTTCAGGTTTCCCACAATAAAATGTATTTTATTTTATGATTCCCAGCTTTTAAAGAGGTCTTATTTGGTCTTATTATCATGAATTTTGAGTACCTATTCATCGGCAATTGTATCACTAATTTTATTTTACTTATCATCAGAGGTAACTTTCAACTGCTGTGACCAGACACAGGGTGGCAGCATGAAGGGAAGGACTCTTCCAAAAATCCCATGGGATTTTTTTTTTTTTTTTATGCCTGAGAACAGGGAACATGCTGAATTCTGAATAATGCTGATTCTGGAATTGTAACTCGTAATTATCCATGAATTGCACCTTTCCTGTCAACCAAATCAATGGCTTTCCTGTTAGTGTAAATGCCAAATTGTGCAGAGATTTGTGTTGAAATTGAACTTTTACCTCTCAGATGTTCTAATATCTAAAACATCCAGCACGCTTTCCATCTCCAGTTAAGAGAAGTGGCACTTCATTATTCACTTCCAGTGTCTATCACATGCAAGTAGCATCAGGATGCCAAAAGTGATTGGTTTGCACCGTCATTTGTTCATAAGAAGGAGGTTACTTGATAGCTAAAATGGTGGCTCAGAGACATGTTAGGTAAAGGAAAGCCTTAAAATTCTGAGTATCTAAACAACTCAAATCAGACTTTGTGATACTAATGGTACCTGAGTGAATCTGAATGAGACAGGGAAAGCCCAGGGAAGTTGTGAATGCTCCATCACTGCCAGTGTTCAAGGCCAGGTTGGACAGAGCCTTGGGTGGCATGGTTTAGTAGGAGGTGTCCCTGCCCATGACAGGGGAGTTAGAACTAGATGATCTTAAGGCCCTTTCCAACCCTAACTATTCTATGATTATATGATTCTAAAGTTCAAAGATTCAGAGTTCAACACAAATTTAATTTTTTTCACTATTACCTTTTGTTTTTATGGCCTTAAGAATTTTGCAGAGAGAAGAAAAGCAAGTATAGATACAAAAATTTGACTGACAAAACAATATAGAGGTTGTCTGCTGTTTCATGGGTCTGTCTCATGATGATTTGGTTCCTTGTTCTTTCTGCCCGACACTTCAAACCCAAAGTGTTTGACATTAGGTATTAGCTGAATATTGCTGTCTCTTGTTAATAATTTTATTTGATAACCAAAACCAAATATGTTTAGCTGTGCTTGTTCACTGTGTCTAAGAAAAATGGCTATATTACACTGTAAAAGACAGGCAAATTTAATTCTGAAAACAGTGGTGGTGGTGTTCTAGCAAAATCAAACTCTGTTGGGGGAGAGGCTCAAAGGCAGCAGAGGCCGGAAGGCTTTGTGCTCAGCATTGCTTATACCGAACAAAAAAGGCAATTTAGAAAACCCAAACCTTAAACTTCAGGCCAGAAGAGAAGACTCAGAACTGGAAGGTTTTCTGGTTCAAAGCAAGGTTTCATCATCTGTCCTGATAACTGGTTGAGCTCCACCTCTGAAATAGCTGGTGGTCTCCTCTGCCACTCACTCATATGATTAGAAAACCGAAAATCTTTCTTTTACAGTTAATGTATGTGTCATGCAGTCTTCTTCATAAACTCTTATCAAACTCTTACTTCAAGACATGATGACTGCATCAGTTACAAGCCTTCGTATTTCCAGCATCAATTTACTTGTGGCTTTTGGTCCACTCATTTTTCTGCCAACAGTATCCCTCAGCATAAAGAATGGCCCTGTCTCCTTAGCATTTTACTCCATTGACACACCAATAGTCAGCAGTTGTATCGTCTCCACGCCCCTAGTTCACTAATCAGAGCAGATCCTTCTCTGCACCTATCTGCCTGTATCTCATCCTTTCTGAGGTAGTTCCTTCAACACTAGGAGCAGGAAAGGTCCCTGTAGTGCCTGGCACAATGCTCTTGTCTCTCCATTTCTCCAGGAAGCCTGTTGCCCCATAGTAAAACTATATTTCCATTTTTCATCAGTACTTTTCCTTCATAATTTGTACTCACCCTACAATTTATATAACTCACATGACTCACCCCTTTGTTCTTCCCAGCTGAAACACTGATACAGAAAAGACCTTTGTCAGAACTTTGTGAAAGGGACTTCACCTGAAATGTAGTATCAACTTCCCACGCTGTTGATATCTCCTTTCACACACAATTTAGATTGCAGAAGAAAGAGAGGCTATGTTCAGAGATGATCTAGATTTAAAAGCTCACTTAGTTTTGTGGTTCCTTCTTTAGTTACCATGTTTTTATCCTTAGGCAGGTCACCTCCTCCTTTTCTTTCTGGTCTGCTATCAGGTACCAGTTTATATGAGGAAGCAGAACTGTGAAATGTGCAACTTGCAGTCTGTAATGAAGTCTATCCTTAACTGTTCCAAATAATTCCCCTTCTAAGACTGTGTACACTTGCTTGGTTTCTACCTTCTAAAAAGCCATTTCATTCCCAGCTCAGCTGTGCATCTCCTTCAGACACGCAGCTCCTTCTGCTTATTGCTGCTCTAGCCAATGGGCACAGCCACACTTCACTGGAAAGCAAATGGCTTAATGCTGAATTAGGATCAACTGAGTGGTTTAGTACTCCTTTGCAGAATATAGTTTTATGAGTCTTTCAAGAAACAGTTATTATTTTTCCCTTGTGCTGCTACCTTTATCACCAGATAGGTTTATTGGACCTATATCAGTAAATCTGTGAAAATCCATAAAAAATGCAAGAAATTAGTTTAACTGGGTTTTAAAGCCTCTGAAACCAAGGAAAAGATCATGTTTGAAGTGTTTGGATTCGCTAACATTTAATTTTTTTATCATATAGACTTGCAGCATCGTGACATGTAGGACAATGAGTTTTTATTTATATTCTTACCCCATATGCAGATATCTTTGTAGCATATTGTACAGTTCACAGGCCCACGGAAGCTAGAAATACAGCATGTTAATTTGACAGATATACAGTTAAGGTATAATGCAAGATGTTAATTGTTCAAGCTTTTATTGTATTTAAATGTAAAATACTTTTAATTTGAGGTAGATGACTAAATTGCAGTGCATCATTCTTAAAACTATCTGCATCCCCCAAATAAAAGCTCTCTTTTTAGTTCTTCTGTAATCAGTAATTGACTCCAGCTACCCCAGTGAACGCAGAAATGCGTCTGTCCTCTTCAGTAGCTGAATATTTGCAACTGCCATAGGATTTAAGTATAAACCTCCATATCTTCAATCCTTGTTAAAAATTCTCACCGTATTGATATATTTTACAGAGTTTTGATATTCAAAACTTTCCTGTTTTCATTTCACCTTCTTTGCGCAATTATCTTCTGCTTTGAAAAACAAACTTTACTTAATATTATTGTTATTGTTGATGTTATTATTGCTGCTCTTATACTGTATTATCACATTCATCTTTGCCTCCTGTTTTTCAGACTCATCTCTTGTTTTGATTTGCCCTAGTTTCTTGGTTTCTGCGCACTTCAGTGTTCCCAAGGGTACTAAAGCTGGACTGCATAAGGTTCTTGCCCAGCCTTCACAAGCAGGAGGGAATCCATGGTGCCCTCCCCTGCTGTGTTAAATGAGCCTGTAGAGCAGAGCCAAGGGACTGCATTGCCGCTTGGGTTTCCTCCGTGCTTTCTGTCTATAGACATGGTGATAAACAGCTTTGGAACCAGAAGGATGCCTTATAAATGGGATGTATGCTGTGTAGAGGGATGTCTCAGCATAGCATGGAAGAAATTTCATGTTCTGAGTAACAGAACTGGCCTTGCCCTGTCAGAGACTGCAGTAGCTGCTCTTTGTCATGCATGCACTGACACCACTGGTGGTGGAAAACTCAGGGCCAGTTCTCTGGGCATATGGATTGACGCTTCTGTACAACTTCAGTTGGTTTTTGCCTAGGGCCTGTTCTTTTTTACATTTTAGTCTCAGTCTTGGCTTCATTTTTATGTGAATTTTTGAAGTTCATACTTTTCATTGGCAAGCTGTATGTTGTGCTTTAGTCATTCTAAGCAAACTGGGTTCTCACTAAATAATCTAAGCAGTTTATTTTAAGTTTTCCACCAGCTAGAGCATGCATACTGATTGTGTTCTGCACCAGCAGGTCTAGTCACACTGTATTATATCATTACCTAGCAGGCCAAGCACAATCAATTGTGTTCTGCCTTGGCAAATTCATTCATTATTTTATCCAAGATGCAGCTATAAAAATTCAGAATTTCTGGATATAGTAGCAATTTCTAAGTGGAGAAAACATATTTCATAATAAATCAAGGAAGTCTCATAACATGAGTTAGTCTCATGCAGAGTGTCTGTACAAAGGACTTGGATACACAGACAAACATGATACTCAAAACCTTTCAGCACCAGAAATCTGAAATGAAGCTAGCTGAAGCCCTACTTGCTGATACAGATGCTTCTAAAAATGACTTTTCAATGCTAATTCTAACATCAGAGTACCTCCAGTGGAAGGGAGCAGACAACAGCCTTCCCACTACATCAACAGGCCATGAAGGAGACTGGATTTTAATGTAATGGAGAGGAGAGGGTACAAGTTGAAGGCAATAGGTTCCAATTTAATTTTTGCCAGCACAGATCCTAAGCAATGTTCATGAATTGGGGATTTATGTGAGCTTCACTGAGAAACAATGGTACAACATTATTTCTAGTAGAGCAGGCAGTGCAGGATGAACAACTGTAAAAATGGATTTTTTACGTTATTACTTCCTCAGTCATAAGATTTAGGATATTTTCCTGATGAAATTTGATATGCAAGCTGCTTGGCCCATAAACTCTGTTTAAATGAAATTTAATCTCATGGGGCTTTTATCCTAATAAAGGCTTCTAAGCTTTTGATAATGAGGGTAAATCATATTAGTAGTTAATTCTTTACACCATTGCTAATGTGCAGAAACCGATGCGCATGTTTCTCTTTCTTTTACAGCATGCTAGATTTTCTACAATGGACTCTCTCTCAACAGCTGTATTCCCATGAAGCTGTACTGTATGCATGCCTCTTATCTAACTGTCATTTTAAAGTCTTCTTTTTCATATTTCTTTACATTTATTTCTTTTATTTATCTGCATTTCTTTCATCATAATAATAAATTAGAAAATAGTTAGCTGTGGATGTTTAAAGAGCTACCTTGATGTGGAAATGAGTTAGGTCTGTCTTTGGTCATACTTGAGCGTATATTGCTCTGATAGAAAGGGCCACATCCATTCACCCTTTGTCTGAGGGTTCAGGATGCTGTACAATAAAAAAGCTATGAAGTAAATGACAAGAAAGAGTAGAAGCTGGAAAATTAAATTACTCCTACTAATTTGTTGCATAGTCCTGCAGTGGATTTTTAACAAAACAACACAGATATGGCACCTTTTTGAAAAGATTTAATTGTTGAAAGGATATCTCTTCCTTTCATAGTGTTGTCTTGCAATATATTCATTAGTTACAAAGCATGAAGAGTGAAACATGGATACTTACTGTTTTGGAGCAATCAAAAGGAGTATAAAAGATGTGGCATTCATAGCGCAATAGTTATGATGAAAGCTTCAATTTACATTTTATTTTTTCAGACAGTAGCTCGTCATAAATATCAAGTTCCATAGATTGTTTTAATGGCTCTTAGCTTGGGATTTTTATTTTTTCTCACATTAAAAGACTACTCACAACAGAACTGGTTGAGAGTTTTCTAGCAAACTTCATTTTTGTTGGAAAGGCCTAATTATCAAAAGAGAAATTCTAAGTGGAAAAAATGCTCCCAAGGAAACAGAAGCTGGCATTTCTCAGATCTTGACTGTTGTTTTGCCCTGTCATCTAATAGATTGCCACACTGCACATTTTCCAACATTTTCAGCCAGGTATTCTAGAACTGGCAGACCTGCAGCACAGAAAACGCAAGTTGTGCAGCTCATTAATTCTGGGAGCTAGAGAACAAATCTCAGTTCTGCATTAGGCAGCCCAGAACCCCAAGAAGGAGCTTTTAAGGCTTCCAGGTGTCTGCCATGGAGATAATCCTGTCAGCTTCAGTCAGCAGTTGCCAGTTTCCAGTAGGCATAGAGTTTGGTTTCCTAGACAGGAACTAGTTCATAGTTACAGCAAAAGAGCAGCCAGGAGCTTATCTACCTGACTGTCCATGGGCTTATATTCTCTAAGTAACTTACATTTCTTAATATTCTTAGTGAATGCCTGGTTGATAGGGTTTACTGACAACACCACTGTTCTGTGCCTTGCTACTCAACACCTGGTTGTCAACTCAGTTTGGTTTTAGTTTTTTTGTATGAATACTTAGATAGTCATAATATTTCTTTTCTTTCTCCACCTTTCCCCCCTTTTTATTGTGTGTAACTTTTGAATCAGATCTTTTTATGTCTCAGTATCACATCTTCCTGCAGAGTGTAGTATTAAAATGTTAAAAGATTTCTGTGCGATTCCAAAAGAGTTTTTCAATTTGACATGTTTCTACTCTTTTTAAAAACATGCGTAAGGTAGGTATGCAAGTAATTTTTCATTTGTATAAAAGGTGTTTGAGGCCAGCTGAAACTCATGTAATCACTGAATAGAACCAATTTCAGACTGAAGTAGTTTATACTGACAATCCAACCAGCCAGGGGAAAAAAAACTCCACTACGTGACTGAGTCCTGCCTTTGGTCATATGAGATAGCAAATTGCCTAGTGGACACTGACTACTCAAAAGAAAACATGAAATGAAAAAAGAGTGTTAACTGTAGCAAAAAGGTGTATAAAATCAGCCCATTCACAGACAGTCCTCAGAGAAAGAAAAGAGACAGTGTATCTGCCTGTGTAATCTTCTCAAATTGATTCTCAGACGTGCTTGCAATGAACCGCTTACGTGCTCTGACCTACAAGGCGCTGGGAAAGTGGTTTACTTACCGTATAGTGAGAAGTTGTTATTTTTCAATCAAAATCATGAAGAAAGGTTTTAAGTCCTAGCATAGAGTCTATTAGTTTTCTCTAATATTTTATACAAAATGAAGATGAGCCACAGGTTTACAAATTTCCATCCTTGACATTTCTAAATACAGACAGGGTTATGCTGAGGTTCGGTATTGTTTTCAGTTATTATAAAATACTCTTTTTAAGTGTCTTGAACAAAGAATTGTCTTTGGAAAATAAGTTGAACATGGATAAGAAAACAGGAATATACTTTGCTTGAAGAAGGAGATTCACATCACTGTCATGGGACCTAGATATTTAACACCTTGCAGAATGCTGAGTCCATCAATCCCAAGTCTTCACTGCTTTCTTCACAGGAGTAGATAAGGGGGAGCAGTGTTTATGGAACTAGGGAGAAATATGTTTCTCACTAGTGAGAAGTGGTTAGGGAATTGTAATTCAGGATGCTGTTTCATTTTGTGTGTATTTTGAAGTCACTGCTGCCCACAGTCAGAGGAGATGATCCCACTATTCTCTTCTGTCCTCATGTCTGCCCCCAGGCTCAATAATGATCCAGACACATGGGCACTATAGCAACCAAAGGGAGGCAATGGCATTGTACTGCTGGAACATGCAATGATACCCTTACGTTTTAGCATAAGGCCTCCATCCGCCATTTTCATTTGGAGTTAAAATTTGGATATTATTAACTTGAAGAAATGCAAGAAGCCAGGTGTGGTAACAATGGCCTTTGAGAACTTGGAGGCAAATAACAGTCAACACACATTGCCTTGTTTGAATTAGTTTTGCATCTCAATATGAGGAAAAGGTTGTTCATATATCTCTTAAATATACCACAGAGTACATTATGAAGTTTAATTCTTTGACTCTGAAGGAAGTAAATAGTGTTTTGGAAAAAGTAGTGAAGAGTCATGGGAAAGGTAAAAGTGAGCTTATAATTCCTACCCAATATGAAAACAGACATATTAACAGAAATTTTCCTGTTATTGGAAATAATTAACTCTTGAATGATAAATCTTCAACAAAACCATAATGGTTTTAAAGATGCTGGTGAGTATGGACTGAAAAGAGAAATCTGGGAGAGTGGAACAACAGAAATGAGTAACAGTGGAGAACAAGAAAATGGTTTGAATAAATTGCAGAAAGCAAAAAATACTGTAACAAATACTGCCTTTTTCTTCATTATAAGAAAGTGCAGACAAAAAAACATAACAGATATGCTGTTAAATGAGCTGGATCTTACCACAACAAGGCTTTTTCTAAATGATAGTCAGTGAATATGAAAACAAAGACCAGGAGGCTCAGTTTCATAATCACTTGTGGGGAAAATATATTTAAAAAAAAAAAGTAAACGAGAGCCTCAGCATTCCCCAGGTCAAGCAGACTTTTGAAGACAAGCAAGTACAATGAATCTGTTGAGCTACGTACCTCAGCAATAAGTTGCAACCCAAAGGAGGCACCAAAAAAAAGGAATGAAATAGCAAAGCAGCAGCTGCATTCAAAAGCTTAAATAAGGCTCAATTACTGTACATCTACAAAGATTTTCAAAATACGATTCTTCAAGTTCAGTGCTATTTCTATCTTAGCATATGGAAACAAAGCTTGGAAGTTCCTCAGAGATGTAGAAAGCAAATGGTAGGGTTAAATACATTGGCTGCATTATAAATTTGAAGATTTCTTACAGTATTGAGTAAATACCTGTTTCCAGAAAAGAAGAGAATAGTTAGGAAGTATTAAGAGTTGTACCTGGCCACCCACATGGTCTATGAGCCATCAGAAAGAAAAACAAAATTCGAAAGTAATTAATTTCTCTGTTTTGATTAACTAATTAGATTGAAGTGTTTACTCCAGTTGTGCCTTCTAGCAACCAAATTAATGAATATTACAGGCATATAGGGTTAAAGCATCCAAATTACCTCTTATTTCCTACCAAAATGAAACAATGGGCCAATGGGCAGACATAACATCAGTCAGAAGTCATTGCTTCTACATGCTTTCAATGTAAGTAGTAAGATATTTTATTAACCACTAGAAAGTATTCAAAAAGCATCTTCTTTGTGCCTAAACTCCCACTTCCCACTAAACTGGAAGCTTTCAAACCCATAATATGGGATAGATGCCAGGAGGGTTGGAACTAGATGATGTTAAGGTCCTTTCCAACCCTAACTATTCTATGGTTCTATGATTCTATGCTTTCGTCAGAACTGCTGCTAAGCAACTTACCTTAATTAACTGGAGTAAACTTCTGGAGGTGTTTCCACCACTGGCATGTGTATCTGCTCTTTCAAGTGTTCCTGTCTGAAGGAGATTTAAAATACCTTTCATTTAAAGTGATCTGGATTTTGTGTCTTTAGTACAAGAGCAGAACTTGTAGGGGAGAGCTCCAGACGCAAGTGGGCAATCCACCCTTTTAAAAAAATAGCTAGAAATAAATAGAAAACAGTGACTACAAGATGATCACAAAAGAAAACTGACATTATAGAGGTGAAAATGAAAAGTAGTAATTGCTGTAAAAGATAAGCCAAGCTTGGCAATGACGGTGGCAGTAAAGCAAACAGCTAAAAGTTCTTTTTGTATATGAAGAGAAGAAGTACTTTCTCTATGCAAAGACAGCAGAGGCTAAAGTTAGACAACCTGTAGTTTGGAACCAAAATGAAATCAGGACTTTTTATCATATTCAGGAAGAACAAGAGTTAAATAGGAAAACAATGCACAGTAGTTAATAGAAATATAAATTACTAAGTCAGAAGTAGAAACAGAATACAATAATCTGAATTCTTTCAAGCATGGGAATACTGACAGAAGAGTTGTATATGAAGTAGGCAATAAACTAAAATCAGAAGTGGACACCAGGGAGAAATAATTAGGCACATGGAGATAAATGGAAAAGTGGATAAAATGCTACCTGGTACCCATAAAGGTAAATAATCCAATCTAAATTTTATGTCTGATAATTTAACAATTTTTTGTAGACAAAAGGCAAATGTAGATCTAATCCGTAAGGCTTTTGTATGGTACAGTATAGAAAATCATCAATTAAGCTAAGGAACAGGATTAGCACTGTAATGATGGGAAGCTAGGTGAGAAACTTGTTAATGAGGATAAAGGACAAGGCAACATGCTGAGAGAGAAACAGCTTGCTAAAGGTACCTCTACTGATGGAAGTCACAGTGTTCGTCTGAAGACTGGCCTTGTATAGTGACTGTAGTAATAACTTTGGCACCTCAGTAGGAAGGAGGATTAAAATAATCAGGCAACAAGAACTGGATGACATTGAGAAATGCAATGAAGCACAAAGTTCGAGGTAATGTCTGCGGCAACAGATGGGAGGAATTTAAACACAATTGTGGCAAAGCTGTTTCCAAATGGAACACTCTAGGTATTTCTAGAACTGATGGAGAAATGCTAATACCATAGAACAGGACAACTTACCATATAAGGGCAGCATTTTTTAGCTGTACTTACACGCTTTTTTGGTCAAGCTCAAGAGGGCCAAACAGAGCTTTTTGTCTTGCCTACTCCAAAGCCTTGACAGAATAAGTGTGTGTCTGCTAAGAATGTACTTGAATGTGCAAATCCTAAAAAATGTTTGTTGTATATAGCATAGATTTGATTTCTGATGAACTCGGAGGGACTGTGGTACCTCAACGTATGTAAATTAAACTGTAAATTCACAAAGAGGAAAGGAAAATTATTTGAGCTAAAGACATAAGAACATACAGGCGGAATCTGAGAATGCATACCTTTAGAAACTGGGGGCTTTTTTTGGCTATTTTAGCTTAGAGGTTCCGGAACAGACTTTAAATAGATTAGAGGAGAGTGGACAAAAGCCCTTATAATGTTTGCAGGAGGGCAGGGAGAATTTGCCAGATGGAATGTGTGATCTGACTGCGCAGTAAGGAGGGGGTGGGGTTAGATTCAATGGCTTGGTACATGCTCTCTGTTATGGTTTCCTTGTGTGCCTGACTTGTGAGTTGACTCAGTTGAGAGCTCTTGGAACTCCTGAAGTTTGACCTCATGTTCCTGGCAGCAAACATGCCAGACTATGGAGAACCCCGATGTGAAAAAGCTTCATCACACTCCCTTCAGACAGCTTGCATAGTTACTTATATGGTAAGGGCAATTGCAGCTGTGTATTCCTTTTTTCTCAGGGTAGGAGTGCTCCCTGTTTTATGGCTGAGAGAAAACAATTACATTCTGGAAGACTGCTGTAGGAATATATTGTTAGATTCACCAGGAAGCATAAAGAATCCAAGATGAATCAATCATTGTACCTTGGTTTTGAACATGCTGAATGCAATTAGCCACATATGCATTATTTGAGAATCGAGTACAGCAGACAATTGCTACTATATTAAATACTTACACACAAAACCAGAAGGACATGTAGCAACTGGGAGCCAATAGGGAAAACTAGCAAAGAATATTGAAAGCTAAAAGTGGAGAGGGTAAATTGATTTTATTTTTATAAGCTCTTCTATTGTGTTCCTCCTTTTTGTATTAAGAACATTTGAAAGGATAACTGCTTTACCACTCTCTTGCCAAGTGATTGGTATGAAGTAGCCAGAAAAGTTAACCAGAAATAACCTTATCCCACAGTAAGGATGCTCACAGGAAAATAGAGTAGTGTAATATCAGTGTTTTAGCTTCACATAAAAATCTCTGTCTTAGGTAGGTAAGATTAAAACAGATTGCAGGACTCATTCTACCTTGCACTTTTTAATTAGATAGACTGCTGGTATCACAGGGGTACTGGGCATGGGCTCATTTTTCCTCTACATCTGATGGCAGAGACAACAAAGGAAAACAGAAGACAGAGCAGCATTCCCATCACTCCTGGCACTTAGGAAAGGAAGATAAGCCTTTTCACACAAACATGTTGCCCTAACAGGCACATAGTTAGAAAAGACAGACAATTACTAATGTTTTCTAATGATATCTTTTGAGAAGCATGAAATCGTGCTAATTTGTTGTAAACCCTATATTTGCCTTACAGCTCAGCGATTTTTCTCCAAATGCTATCAGTTTTCTTTGTTTTATTCCACCAATCAATTCTAGGAAAACTATGAAGCTTCCCAAATTTTAACAGAGTATGTGGTGACAGTTTTCTGGTAACCCCTCATTTTTTTCCTTTATAGGTAACCTCATCATTTGAGAGGTTAGGACTTTCCCACTGACCACCATCTTATCAATTAAACTGTGCCCATCAGCAAATACCATGCAAGGACTAAGAAAGAGGGTGCTGCTACATGACAGAAGGCATGGACCACTATGTTTTACCTACAGTAAAATATGAAAGCACTAGGACAAAAATCCTTGATGCTCAATTGGAAAATACAGAAATGTGTCATAGAATTACTTCACATCACAATTTCTATGCAACATTTGTGATTCATTGTAAGTCATAGGCAGCATTTCACCTGACTTAGAAAGCACGCTGAGGATGCTAGCAGGCAGAAGGAATTGAGAATTGTGGCCTTTCTCTCATGCATGAAATGACAGAGAGAAAACTTCCTTTAGCTTTTTTGTTTTCACCAAATGGCAATGTGGCCAATGTCAGGTTTTCACTGTCATTGAAGCAAGGCAGATGCTTCTTGCTTTGGGTTCTGACCGGCATGAGTAGCAGTGATGTGTTGAGACATGCCTGCATTGCAAGCCTCCTTCATGCAGTGAAAAATTTCTATGTGACTGCCAATGGGCAGGAAAGAAAAAAAATAGATGTGGAAGAACTAGCTACAAATTTCACCTTGAATCCCAGCTGCTTTGGGAGGGCAAGATAGGAGCTTAAGTCATCACTTAAGATTAAATCCTCACAGTTTTTCTTAGAAATTGCTGGAGGCTGTTGAAGTGTGAAGGTGATGCAATCCTGCCTGTAGGGTACTGACTCACTGTCCAGAAGTTATCATTGTTACTGAAGCTGTCCAGTGCCCCTTGATACCCTTTTCAGCAGGGGAACAACACTCAAGCATTCAGGCTTCTGCAGTTGAAGAGCTGAGAAGGCATGCTAAACTGTATCCTCAGTGGTTTGGGTCCCTTCAGAGATTGCTAGATTAAAGATCTGAGAGATAAAGCAGAATGTATAAAGATACTGGTGGATGAGTTTCATCTGTTCAAATGCAGTCTGAAAAACTCAGCAGCTTTTCTGGAGTTTGATGCTATTTGAATTTTACAAAATGGCTGCCCTAATTTCTGTTGATGACAAAGATGTATCGTCACTGCAGTGCGCTTGGGAAGATGTCTACCTATTCCTAGGAAATGTTCTGCCAGTTAGCTCCCACCTGGGATCAGTGATCAGCCAAAGGTCATGTCTTCATCTCTCATCCCTGAAAGTAGACAGAAGTAATTGAGGCTGAACCAGAAGATTGTTATTCTGATAAAAAGCAGAGCAGACCCTGAATCCCAAAGGGACATCTTCCAGGCTGGGACAAAAACGGTTTGTCGTAGTTTCAGTAAATCACAATCCCAGCCTAAGATAATTTTGGCCAGATCCTCATGGGTCTGAGCTGAGGGAGTTTTCAGAGAGCATGATGAGCTATGTCTGCAATGCTGGCTCCATTTCTATTGATAAAATAATATGTTTGTAATATCCAGCTACACAAGTGAAAGCCCTGTGCAAATCCATAGCTCTTAGAGCCCTCACCCTTCCTGGTCCTGCTGCTGGCTGGAGAGTATGTGCATCCCACAGAGCAGCTTCTGGGCTTGGTCACAGTGAACTTCATTTGCTGCATCAGAGGCGAAAATAGAAAATAGTGTGAAAAGAAGCTGAGTCTCTCAATCAATTCATCAAATTGAGTGGAAATATCTGTGTGCTATACAAAAGATAATGACAGAAATTTGGTTTTAACTCCCTTCACTCATCCTGCCCAGGTACTCATGTGTGAAATTACCCAGGGGAAGGAGATATAAGTCAGTGCAGGAACCCCTATTGGCCTTATCTTTGATGGGCTGTGCAGCATATGCTACAAACTGAATTAGTTCAGAAAACTGAGAAGTTCATCATACTGTACAGACCCACTGATGGCAATAAGAAGGTGATAGAAACAGCCTGCCTGGAAAGCATGTGGAATGTCGACAGAAATACAAACTAAATTAATTACACCTGATATGTTCATTTTGTTCCTCTTCATCAGTGTAATTCTGAGATCACTTCTCTCTAATACTTAAAATTTGAACTAATAGACCTCAATTCTTGGTTTTTTTTTTTTGTCAAAATGTGCAGAATTTCTAGACGAGATAAGGGAGAAGGTGGTTAATTCATTTCATGACAATTCTAAAATTTTATTAGTCCTATAACAAAAAATTAATGTTAAAGTCTTAAAAAGCGCATTTGGTTTCTGGGCTTAATATTACCTACCAAGAGATTCACTCTATGGCTGCTGTTGTCAAATGCAAATAGAACTGGAACACTGCAGCTCTAATAGTCTGCTCCTGTAGACTATTTCCAGTTCAATGGACCGAGTAAAAAAAAAAAATTTGCATTTTTATAACCATTATAATAATGATTGCGATCATTATCATGATAGCTGAGTTATAAACCAAAATTAGCAAATCATTGAGTTTGTGTGTGTGAGCTTTTCTGCAGACTCACATCTGTCTCTTTTTGTCACTTTGAATATTGTTTTGCCCTAGTGTCAGTGGTAGTGTGGATGTGGACATCTGTGACAGACAAAACTAATTATCTGCAAATTCCCTCTGCAGCAGGCAATGGTCAATGCAGCATTTCCTAGCTGTGATAACAGTGATTCCTCTATGCCCTTTCCTCAGGCTTTCCCTTCTAAATTCCTGACCTGTGTACTGAAGAACAACTCTCTCTCTCTCAAAATCCAGGCATAAATTTACTGCTTTCCAAACAGCTTTTCTTTCTTTTTCCTTTACCCTTACAGTCTTATCACTATTCAAGATGATGAAATCAAACACTCTTTGCTCCCCATCAAGAAGTTTCTTTTGCACCTACCTTCTGAGGTGGATTAATTTAAAGCATAAGAATATCAAGTGGAAATAGTAGAAGTGTTTTAGCCTACTGGTTTAATGATATATGAAATACAAGTTCTGAATGGAGATATAATAAGAAGTAGAGGACAAGAACTTGTGGGAAGTAAATTTTGAAATGTTTAATAGTTCAATCTAGATTTTAAAAATTGTAAGTATTCAGATGCCTATATATTCATCTTCTTTATTTAGACATCTTGTGACTCTTGACTTCCAGAATGCACTTTTGATTCACTTACAACAAAAATACTGTATATAAACTAAATTTCAAATGAGTTTTGTAAACTTCATTCACAATTGTATCTAGCACTGTTGTAAGGTGTTTCATTGAAAATTAAAAAGTCCCAAACAAACAAAAAATTCACAAAAAGCACTGCAGATATGTTTGGGTTCTGCTCTTTTTTAATGTGAAAGATTTTGTGCATGGATAACAGGAAATCAGCATGATTTTACTATGTATTTAGTGTGGTCAACTAGACCTTACTGCAGCAGTGGTTTTCTGGCAGGGTTCTGTAGGAGTGAGCCCCCTGCTCCTGCAGCCAAGCCATCAGATGCCATTAGCTCTTCTGCTAAGCCTGACTGGCCAAATACATTCAAGTACTGAGTCCCTAAGGAATGTCTCTTAGATAAAATACCAGAAACATCCACTCACCAAGAATCAGTGCAGGTTCTGATACACTGAACAAATCCTTGTTACAGATGTTATCTTGTTACGTTTGTCTAGATTTTGATTTGTTTATCTTCAAACTGACAGGCACCTAAAATTGGCTTGTTATGCACCTAAAATTAATGGTAGTTTAGTGTAAGCTATTTTCACTGCAGGTAGTAACATTTCTAGAGAAGACATGTTTTTTATGTTTTCCTAATTTTTTAATATTTATAAATATTATTGTGTGTTCCTTATTGAATACTTCCAGTTGGGAAAGCATTTATAGACACCCAAATATCGTAGTGAAGCATCCATGGTGAGATCTGTAGGGCCAGTTTAGCTATTTGAATTGACTACTCATTAAGTTTTGTCAGATGCCTTTCATGTCCGTGATGAAATCTGAAATGTTTCAGTGATGAAATCTGAAATGTTATGGTAACTGGGACACTTAGATTTTCTCTGTAAAAGGAAGTCTCTGCCTTCTCCTTAGAGCATGATATCCCTATTTCCTATTTTTATTCTGTAACCTCATCTTTATTCAGTAACAAACTGTTATGGTCTCTTTTAAATGGAGAAAAAACTGAGGGTTATCTAAAATCATTTTGATTCACAGAAAGAATTCATAGGCTGATAAACAGTCCTGGACCTGAGAGCATTAGATCATTGGTTTAATCATAAATCACATAGTCTCTCAAGAAACTGTATGATAAGCAAGAGAGTTGGGCTTGTTCACCCTGGAGAAGGCTCAGGAAGAACTTAAAGCAGCCTTCCAGCATCAAAAGGGGTCCTACAAAGAAGGAGAGGGACTTTTACAATGGCATATAGTGACAGGACAAGGGATAACAGCTCTAAGATGACAGAGGGTAGATTTAAATTAGATATTAGGAAGAAATTCTTTACTGTGAGGATGGTGAGACACTGGAACAGGTTGCCCAGAGAAGCTGTGGCTGCCCCATCCCAGGGAGTGTTCAAGGCCGGGTTGGATGGGGCTTTGAGCAACCTGATCTAGTAGAGGATGTCCCTGCCCATGGCAGGGGGTTGGAACCAGATGATCGTTAATGTCCCTTCCTACTCAAACTGTTCTATGATTCTATGAAATACATATGTACCTATATACAGAGCTATAGGATCTCTAGTAAAATTAGTTAATGATATAAAAATATGAGTTATTATTTGGTTGCTTAATGTAGGGTGTTTGACACCCTTTAGCTGATCTGATCTGAACAATTTCTACCCATGCTACTCTTTGAACAGCTTATAGTTATCCTGTTTAGCATGGAGGGAAGTGGGATTTGGAGGGGTGTACTAATTTGGATATTTTGAAAACATCTTTTCTTAGAGGAAATATGATTTGTTGAAAGTGAGGAACAAGTCAGAAAACTGAAGCACAATATTATTCTTAAGTAGCTTTTAGCCAAAGATAGGAATTGCACACTTCCTGAGAGGCTGCAGTTTGGTACTGCAGTTTTGTAGAGGGTAGCAATGAAAACTGGTCTTCCCTTGCTCAGTTTCTTAGGAATAGCTGTTTCTGCTGATTTTGAATGTCTCTCTTGCTGTCTGTTAATAGTGGGTCTCAGCAGGTCAAGATGAATAAACCCTCCAAAAAGTACATGTAGACATAATAGTACAGTGTGCCTGTAGACCTCACCTTCCATAAACTATGAAGACTTCAGCTAGAGGCCAAGGAACACAGTACAGTGAACAACAGTTTTTGTATTTAATGAACTAAGTCTGCATCGTCCCATCACACTGCGGGCTTCACTGCCATACTAATAGGAGGAAAATACCTATTGATTTCAAGGGGCTTTGGGTCAATCTGACAGAGTATTGACAAAACCCAGAGATCTCTCATATACCTACAGTATGTACTCCTGTATTAACCTTACTATCAACCTTCCTACTCCAGTGCTGCAGAGAGCTGCTAGAGAAAACAGTTCAGCCTGAACCTTGACTTGTTTCTGAGGAAGCTAAAGATGGAATTCTTGTAGGACTGTCTATAGGATACAGGTCGTCTGCACTAGCTGTGCATAGATACCAAAGACAAATGATTCACAGGCCTTTGTTTAGATTTCCCCCAGCTTTGTCCAAACCCTTCCTCCCAGGCTGGAGAGCTGCCACTGTGGGGGACACTGCCATGGAAGGAATATTACCAGGCAAAAGAGCCCACTGGCAGGAAGCCCCAGAGAGGACTGAGAAGTATAGCCAGGAGGAAGGATATATGGTAGAGCTGGAGCCATGAACTAAAGCAAAGTGAATTGGTTTTGGCTAGATAGCTCCTAAAGCAAGAAAGAAGAGCATGATTAGCTGTTGGAAGCCCCACAGATTCCTCACAGCAGGACGCAAGGCAATCACAAATCTGGCTGGCACTCTGGTTATACAGTGAAGCAAAGCCAACTGGCTATCCAGGGTGAGAATTCAGGCATAAGGTGGAAAAGAGGGACAGTGGGAAACCAGGGAACTAGTTCCTGGCTTGGGAGGCTAGATGCAATTAGCTTGTGAGTTTTGTTTTGACTTAATCAAATCCACTGTTGCCAAGTGGTGCACAAGTTCACATGCAAAGAGGATGTGGGGAGGAAAGTTCTGAGAGCAAAATTGAACTGAAAATGCGGAGAAAAAACAATTGGAAAATGCTTTGAGATTATTGACTTGGGTTTGATTGCCACATGGGGGAGACCTAAGCCTAAACAGTCCTTTCAGAGCAGTGTCATGTGGGAGGAATTCTTCAGCAGAAGCAGGGTGAGGTTCCACAGCCTTTGTGCCTGATGGGACAGCTGGATGGTTATTACATCAAATCAGACTGCCAAAAGACACGTGAAGACCTGGTGACATTCCTGGAAAAAAGCGATGAAGAGCCGATAAAAAGCAGAACTCTTTCTACCCTGCAGTCATGGCACAGTTTAAACTTTCCCCATTATTATACTAGCTGTGGGAAACAAAACCACATACAGAATTATCACCGTGGGTTCTATATCCAATGTACTACCATAGGTTCTCTGTCCAAAGCTGTCAAAGATACTATCGATTCTGTAAAAATGCCAAATGCTTCCTTTTGTAGGTTATTAAATGGCAACAAATTAACATCACTAAAAATCAGCTTTTTAAGTAAAGTTTTAAGTAAAATTTGCTTTCTCTGCAATTATTACTTCTTTAAATATAAAATGCAGAATTGCTAAAAGCTTCCAAGATAGATAGTACAGTCCATCCAGTCTATCCATTTTGTACCATGCTAAAGTAATCCAGAGGAAACAAATTGAGCATCCATCAAAGCATAGTCATTTAGGACTGAAAAACAGCCTTGCAGATACCTTCATGTAAAATAGTGAGGTACTTCATGAAGCAGCTAGTAACAGGTTGCAGCTGGTTATTGATGTTCATGTACAGATCCCTGATAGTTGCAGAATACAGACATGTTTTAAACTCTCACTGAATACAAATTAGTTCTATATCCCCACCAACCTGTTGGTGATGCAATTTGTCCTTCATGGCTTCTCACACACAGCATACAAGAAGAAATAACTTGTAGGCTATGAACAGGAAACAAGTCAAATGGTCTTAAAACCATTTATGTGTCCCCCATAGTAGGAACCCAGTATTGAAAGCTAATATACAGTGGTCTATGCTTTTGAAACACTGCCTTTGCCTTTACTTTTATCTGCAAGAACTAACGTACTGCCAGAAACGTTATTTGTGTTGTATTTTTAGTCCAGGCACAATGGGTCTGTACATGGCAGAAAATTCAGGCTGACCTCTTATCCAGTGAAGCTGTGTGCCAGTATATGTGTACTTGAGCTTTTGGTTAACTGCCATCCGTATATACTTTCAAACCTCTTGAGGTCAACCTACAGCATATTTCACACCTGAAGTTTATCCTGTCCAAACTCACATTAAATCTTCTAGCATCTGTTTTCTTTTTACAAGCCAGAGAAGCTGCCTTTATGAAAATAGGGATTTTTTTAAAGTATATAGGTTTTCAATGCTTGTTTAATTGTTTATTTAATTATATTTTTATATTACCAACAACATGTTATACTTCACAGACTTGTTTTAGCTGTGATCAACTTCAGATTTGTCTGCTAACCTGTCAGACAACTGTAGATGATAATACCCCACACTGGAGCTAGAGAAACTTGAAATCAGATAAATAATTAGCAGAGAAGTAGATTTGTTTAAAAGCACAACAAAATTTGTTTTGGATGTTTTGGATTCTGTGACCACAATCCAGCTTTCCCAAGTCCCACCCAGTCAATACTTAGTATGCCTGGGCCATGGCAAGGCATCGATTATTTGTCAGTTATGGGAGACAGGAGAGTTGATGGGTGCAAAACGACTTTCAAAGAGACATTTCCATAAAAAGTCATCATTGCTGTGATAGAGGGTTTGATCTGTGCAATGCATTCCAAAACAAGCATCTGTGTGTACCCCTGCTTGTGGGCCTTCATGAGCTCAAGGTAACTGGTGCTGTGTCTAATGACTCTATTCTTATTTCTGCTTAGTTTTCAGGACTTTACTTGTTGTCATTCTTCACCATCCTTGTTGGGCTGGTGCTCTACTCCTCCACATCCACCTATGTAGCCCAGGATCCTCGTGTGTACAAGCAGTTTCGAAACCCTTCAGGACCTGTTGTAGACCTGCCAGCGGCCGGCCAGCTTGAACCTTCGGTAACTTACACCAGCCTGGGGCAGGAGACAGAAGAGGAGCCTCATGTTAGAGTTGCTTAAACCCAGGGCCGTTGATCACCTACTGATGATTCAGTGGAGCTCGTATATCCACTATCTCTGTATTGTACATAGAGAAAGGTATTTACCAGGAGCAATTACACCGGTGAGCTGCAAGGTAGCAAATAAGGAAAGCTCATAAAAATGCAAATTACTTGTTCCAGAGTGTTCATTGCAAGGAGATGCCAGTCCCTCATTTACGATGTGAGCAGCATTTTTGCGATACAAACTGCTGTGTATGAATCAGTTAATGTAAAATTACCTGTAAAAGATATTCAGTATCTAAGATGAATTTACATAAAGAAGTTCACAGGAGGGTGTTTCTGCACCCACTGAGCGATATGCCTAAGCCACACCAGTTGTGGAAAAGACGCCTTTCTCAGTAAATACACTTGTGCAGTTCACTGTTAATTTCTCTCTAAGAGCTGTTTGCACAAAGTAGATGGGTTAGTTATGGTAGCAACAGCCTGACACACTTTTACTAGCTCCTTGGATCTGGTGAGGGAAAGGCAATTAATTCATCTGTAGTATCTGTCTAGTTGCCTTTTCTAGGTAATCTGTTCCATGAATCCAGAGAAGGGACAACTTACAATATCTGTCTCTATTCTAGGAATAGGTATAAGGCGAGCATTTTAAAATGCCTTTCTATATTTGCAGAAGTGAAGTACTCAAGCATTGACCTCTCTGTGATCCATGACAGATTTCCTAGCAGCTGATGTTCTGCATAAGGTGATGGGGAGTTAGTTTCTCTGTAGTCGTGACTTAACACAGATTTCTTACTTTTTAAACTTTAATCTGTAAAAAGAAAAATGCATTTTCTAGTTTCCTATGTATTGTACCTCTCCATGGTAAGATGACATACCATGGAGATCAGGGCCCTCATTTTAGATACTCTGTGCATTGAGGGCGCCTTCTGCTTTCCAGTTTGCTGAATCTCCTGTGGTTCACTATTCTAACAATAGCTATTTAGAAATGTGTCTGCTTTTTTTACCAAAACCCACAAATCGTAAAAGTCAGGAAGATTAAGCAAGGAATTCATGAGCAGAAAATCTGGATCATCTGCTGGTGTTGCTGCAGTGCCACAAAGGCAGTCATACCAGCAGGGTGCAGCCAGTTATTTTTCACCAACTACAAAACTAGCAGAAGAATTCAGCAGTTTACTTACTTTCCTGGGACATGTGAAAATAGTAAGGATGTGCTTCACAACTGTACTTCTACCCCAAGAGCCTTATCAGGATGGGGGATATCAGTCACCGCCACAAAGAATCCATCTCTGCCTGTATGTTTGCACTTCCAAGAGCTCAATAAAATGAAATTATTATTTCAATATCCATCATTTATTTGGAATTTAAAATTAAGAAAGAAAGGAAAGATGATCTTAGGTCCAACAGACAGGAGAGGGATCCAGGAGAGCTCGGTTTTGTTCACAGATCTGCCACATCTCTGCATAATGCTTGGGGCATGACTTACCTTCTGTGTGGCTGTTTCCTGATCTCTATAGATGGGAATAATCACATTTTTCCTACCTCACAGGGGTGCTATGGGACCAAGTTATTTTAAGCTGCTTCAGGATCTTCAGAAGGAAGGAGTTTAAGTACAAAATAGCACTGTAAAATTGTGTATACATTCACTGTATTTGAAAATTGAGTTTATGACAGGGTTGATGAATATTTAGCTTGTGGGCATAGAAGATGAATTTGATTTCAATGCTATTCTGCTGAAGAAGCCTGTCTCAAGTGAAAATGTAGGGCTTCATGTTTGAAAAATACAACTTACCTATTTCTGATTTAAAAAGAAAATCAATCTGTACTCTGGAGATTAGAAAGGCCACACAGTTCAACCAAGCAGGATGAATTTCTGCTGAGGTAACATTCATCTTTTATAGTCCTGTTCTGCTTTAATATAGAAGAGGCTTCCCTGAAGCAGACTAGGAGAAGTATGTATGCATAATATACAATAAGCGGCAAATGCCAGAATGCTATTGACCAGCAGAAGTATGTTGTATCTTATTCTCACTGTGGAGATTTCTGTCCCACTGTGTTTAGGCTGCCTGACACCATCCTGCTGCAGCTGAGGGAAGGGTCTGCCATATTCCCAAACTGTGCCCAAAACTGGATCCAAAAGTTCAGTTAAGATGGTTTTAAACAAGTATGATTTTTTTTCCACCCAACCTTTTGTTTATTTAATCTTTTTAGCACTGATGTTTCCAAGCTTTTTTCTCTTAAATCATTGAGGATTAAAATCAAACGAAGATTCCTACAGAGAAACATGGGGATGTTAAGGAAAGTCTAAATCCTACAGGATTTAAAAAAAAAAAAAAAGGAAAAAACACACGAGAAACATTAAGGTCTGTAGGGTGGAAGCCCAGGTGGGAAAGCACACGGTGATGTGAAGGCCTGATGCACAGGAGGCCAGCAATCATCCTCCAGTCAAGCCCTGGCAGAGCGTTGACTTGAGGTAGGTTTTGTACATTTCCCAGGAGCAGGGGCTCTGATTGCCCTCAGGTATCCAGAACCACACTGATACCTGTCAGTTTAGTCTTTTTCACTACCTTTTATACCAGCTAAATACCTTTCTCTGAATGTTTGTCCCTGTGTTGGTCTGAGAACCTTGAGGATTGCGTGCGTGTGTTTACATGTTTACAATTCCTTCCTTTTGCATAATTGTTTTGGTTAATTCCATTATTAGTATTTATTTTTAAGCCAAATGTTGGTTGTCCCTCTGCCTCCTTCTCTTCATTTTTCTGACACTAACTTGTAGATGTTTGTTAGAGTCTTCTCACAAACAGCAGAGCTGGAGCCATCTCCCAACCAGGTTGCATGGCTGGGAGTTTCTACTTACAAGGGTTTGTGATCCATGAGTGGCTGAGAGGTGCCATCTGAAGCAATTTTCTTAGGCTGTTATCAAAGGCTTTGTTGTACGGAAAGAAGTTATGAACGATTTGGTGTATACCCTGCACCCAGCCAGCATCCCCTATGATATCACACAGGAGTCTGATGTGCAAAGTGAGGCTGCTTCACTGTCTGTGTCTCCTATTGAACAAGGTGGATACTTGGGTTAGTACGAGTGTGCTCGTGCTGGACAGACCGTAAAAGGAAAACAGTTATAGAGCTTTACAAGTAACTGTGTTGACTGAAAAACTGAGGTCTAGTAAAGGAAAACATTACTTCTACCTGCTTGTTTTCTGCAGTTGTGCACCAGCAAAGGTTCTGCTATCTAACCGGCAGCTATCTACTCTCGGTGTCACGTAGGACGTCTCTTGCTCTGTATAGCTCCTTGCCTGAACAAACTGAAACTCTTGTTATACTGCTGGCCTTGAGCAGCCCTTGGCAAGACTGATGTAATTTTCTGCTGCTGGATGAAAACCTTCACCGGGAGACAGACCTTGTCTTTGTTCCAGCTATAAAGTTTCGAAACACACAATGATAGACCAAGCAATTGAAAATTTTGCACCACTGTGTCATAAGAAGTTTCAATGTATAGTGTAGAGATTGCTAACTTGTGCTATTAACACTTTGACAAGCGTGTAGTAATGTTTCCTTTATTTTTTTTTAAAACCATTTAATATTCCAGAGCTAGCTACAAATACAAATTTTACCCCATGGGTAGGATTTTATTGTTAAATGCCATAATAAAGCACACTAATCTTGACAACACAGATGGAAATATGAACCAAAACCAAAACCAAGCAAACAGAATCCCAACCCCAAATCCTGCATCAAAAATCTGAACAAACCTTTCTCCATTTTGATATTTGCATGCACCTATATGGACTGGCTGTGGCAATGTAATGCCTGTATAATGTTTTCAAATAAAAAAAAAATAAATGCTTTATGAAAGCAGGGTTATTGGTTTCCTTGCCTGTTTCCTTTGTGTTTTCTTAGCCTAAAACAATTTTTCTGATGTGTAAATCTTATTGCAAGGCATAATTTTTTGCTGTGTTGAGGATTTCTTTTCCTTGTCATGTGGTCCACCTACAGCTCCATCCAGGATGTCTTGGCATAGGTGCCATTAGGCACCCTCAGCTATTTTGCCTGGCTCCCAGTCCTATTCCAAAAGGATAAGAGGTTTCCTTTGCTGGATGACAGGTCTCCTGTGCATCCTCTGTCGTAAACTGCCTTTCCCCTATGGCTAGCTCAGGTATCCTGATATTTGTTACTCTTATTCAGACACAAAAGCACTCCCCCACTGTCTTACAGAAATGATTAATCAATCTAGAATTAATGTGGTGCAGTGCAAGTGTATGATGTTAAAGGGCTTATCTGGCACAGGTTACTGAGTGTCTACAGCTGCCTTGCTCAGCCCTCCTTTCTGGCTGTCCAGCCCCACATTGCTGTGCTCTTCCCAGCAGAACACTGAAACAGAGAAAAAAAGGATGGAGACAAAACTTAGATACTGGGGGGATAGGGGTCTCAGGAGGAGCAGAACTGAAGAAAAGAAGAAAATGAGACAATGACTCGTGTGAAGCCCAGATTGGAAGGAAGGAAAGGAAGATCCTAAGTGTGAGAGCAAGGGATTTTGTGAACCTATATTCAACACTAAGAGTGTTTGCCAGCACACGCATATATCCATCTCTCCTTGCCTGATGTCTCTGCAAAAAAACTTCTCATTGATATTTCCCACATACTTCATTGCTGCAAGTAAAAAAAGGAACAGACTGGTGAGCTCATTTCCAGCTGTACCATAACTGCGTGCAGCCCCCAACATTACAAAGCCAGCAGTGCTGCACAAATGGGCTGGTTTATGTCTGATTTTCCAGTAGGAATGTTTCCTAGGCTATCAAGAGCTCCAGAAACTGAGTTGGTGTGCATGGCTTTATCATGCTAACAGTTGGATTTGCATTTTCCTCTGAATCTGCTCAGGAGTCTTTCTGGCATTACAAAAAAATCTCTTTCTGTTGCCTGGCTGGAATTCAGCCTGGGTGCTTGAGTCATATTAATAGTAATTGCTTGGAATTACTCTAAAAATACACCAAAATAGGCATTAATGGATCTTTCTGTGCTTAAATCAAGCATGTTTCAACACTGAGGGACACTCAAATCAGCTTAAACCTACCCATCTCCCTTTGTTTTTGTTTAGGGTTCTCCAAAATATTACAAATTTGAATCTGAATGCTTAGCAGCAATATGCTACAGCATACAAATAATAAAGTGGTGCTTTTTACAGTTACAAAAGCTGTTTTGTGAAGTCTGCTCCACAATTTAAGACAAAAAACATATGCCAAACCTTTGCAAAAGGGTACACTTATAGACGGGTTTCCACAGCTATTGCAGTGTGGGTACCAAATGCCAACAACAGAGCAGTGATAATGAGACTGGAATAAGTGTTGGCCATGTCATCCTACTCCTCCAATTTTAAGTGCAGGGTCATGTGCTGTGGTACTTACTAATAAAAGGTCCTGCTATAAGGAGGACGTGTTCCGTAGGGACACGAATCAGCTATGAGACGCAGACTGGCTGTGAGCCACCAACAGGAGACAAAACCCCACAAAAAGGCATTTGCAACCCTCAGACATTGTTACTTGCATTGCAGCTGCTATTTTACTTTCAGTAAAAGGCCCACAGTGTTTCTTCAGGCTGCATTGCTGGCACAGAGCAGCCTCCATAGCCTTGGAAAACACCATAGGTGCCCCATGGTCTCATCAGGTCTCTGCTGGGTGAAGGGAGGAACCACTGCACTGCCTGCCACTGCCATTTCCATTGGCAAGCAGGAGCCCCTGCTACCACTGCTGCTGTACAGCAACCAGGTGAAGAAAAAGATTTGGCTCAAAGTAACTCTTGAGCCTCAAAATTATATGTCAGCACTCTGTGCGGTCCTTTCTGTTGTAGAAGCATACATTTGCTATTATTTGCAGGCATTTTTAATTGAAAATTATGCATTGAGTTCCTCTGGTATTCCTGAAGTTAGAATTTGCCCCTGTAAGCAATAGTCTCATGTTGGCAGAATCTCTGTAAGAGTACAGGTAATGTCCATCATATATGCCACACAAATATTTTAAATCAAGCCTAGGTGAAGCTGATTTTAGAGGTTTTCTAGATTTTATACTACTTAGATTCTGATTTATAACCTTCAGCTATAGTTAACTTTTTGTGAATGCTTATTATATGCAATGCTGTCAGGAAATTGCTCAGTGCTACCCTGCTCTTAATAATCCATTATTAATTCCTTACTCCCAAATATATTATTTATACTAGCTATTGCATTTTACTCCCCATGACTTGACAGCAGTGGGCTCATCTAATTTGAACATAACTGCAAAACTGTCCATGTGAAATCTTCCCCTCCTTGCCATGTGAAATACATTTATGCTTGTCAAGAGCAAAGTGTTTGATTTACCATGGATAAATAGAGGACTTTTTTTATTCACACACCTTACCAAAGCAGACATATAATGAGCACGTGCTGAGGTTACGTGATCACTGAGCTCTGAGACACTAAGTGATTCATCTTAAAATACTAGAGACGCTTTGCATACAAAATAGCTTGGACTTTTACAGGTGCAGAATGCCTGTGAGCCCATGGATCAACCTTATGTGAGGTCATGCATATTTAACTTCACACTGACTACAGCGGCCAGTGTCACAGAAGCCTGGCTTTTTCCCACATCTGTAGAAAACAATCAGCGTACGCACATTCTTAAAATGACTACTTGCCTAAATGAGCTTCCTAAGTGAAAAGGGGGAAGGTAATGGGCTAATCACAACGGTAGTCTGAAAAGCCTCATTATGTGACCCCCTCTGAGCTTTGGCTTGAGTTATCTAATGTAGTACTTGGCATTAAACAGCATTGCAGATGGTAAACAGGTCACACACATATGCAACCATCAGTGTGGATTTCATAACTCTTTATGTCCCCATACTTCCTTGTGAGCCTACACTTTAATTAAAAGAGAGTACCCACAAAACAGGATGACAACTTTATTCATTTAGAACTGTTGCAGTTCAGCTTTTCCACCCTTCAGCCTCTGTTCAGCAAGCTTTATTTAATAACCAAGTTGATGAGGAACATTAGCACTGCAGGCCTTGCTTTGGCATTGCATTATAGGAGCACACCACCTGCTGCGGCAGGGTGCACAGTGCAGGTGGGCCATGCTGGCTGGCAAAGCATCTGAAACCCAAAAATTTTATCTTTAGTTTAGTCTTGAGCATTACTACAACATACAACAAAAGGAAACAGGGTTTTAAAGTGGAACAGGCATGTATTGAATGAAAGCAAGAGGATAGCACCTAGCTTCCTCATCTGACAAGCATTTTTTCCCAATCCATCACCGTCCACCTATTTCCACATGGCAGAGAAAACTGCTAAGCTCATCTTCTCAGCCCTTTTGCTCCAAGTTAGTCACACTACCTTTTGCAGCTCTGCCTTAAATGAATTCATTCACATCCTTAAGATTCTTGGCTCTCCTGCCTCTCCCTCCCACTCTCCCCTCTGCCTGCTCTGTGACCTCTCAAACAAACATCTTTCTGCTTTGTTGCTTGTGTAGTCTAGCCAATGGGCTTTGGACTATGGAATAGGAGCTTCTTTTGGTATCTATATGAATGTCAGATTCCAGCCCTGCTCCGTTGCAATTGGAGGGTTTTTTTTTTGGAGGGCAGGTGTGTGACTGAATTTATAATGCCCCTCCTTCCCCCATCTACCTTATGGTATGCAACCAGTCATAAGAGATTCAAATTAATTATGTCCTTTTGCCTGCCGTTTGACTTGCAGTGAAAGTGAAAACTTGTTTGCTAAAGCTGTCTCTGACTTTTAAGTTAAGAAGGTTGGCTGGTATAGGATGATCTATGGGTATCCTTGAAGTCACTGACAAGTAACAGAAGGAGCATTATTATTTCAGGCTATGTAGTGACATTTGGACTGAGCAAGTGACGGTAACCTACATTATCCTTTCCTGATGGAAAAGACAAGCAAAAAAATCAAAATGCTTCTCCAGCTTGTAATTACTTAAGTTATTTGCAGAGATTACATTGGCAATCCATTCACATACATAGGGACTGCGTTCTCTCATCTCACCTGCAGCTGGTGTTTTCCTCTCCAGCCTCTGTGCAGCTGGTCACATAAAGGAAAAATCTTAATTCCATTAATTACAGAAAAAAGGCAGCATTTATCCAAGGTATAACTGTGATTGACAGCTCATAACTTCTATTCTTCCTTGTACAAGTGGCTCCTTTGAGCCATGTTTGCTGCAAACATGAACTGCAGCTGAGCTCTTCATGATGGGCTGATAGCAGGACTGTGGATACTCAGCCCCAAAACCTAAATCTTCACTTCTACCTCAGACCTCAATTAATGAGAGAAGATGGGGAGGCAGACACAGCTGAGCTTTTTTTATTTCCTCTGGGTGAGGGAGGGAAGGACGTACGCTCAGGACGGAGTGAGAAAGCTTGGGCTGCTACTGCTAAAATCTGTGGCTCGACACAGGGCTAGCTTAGCAGAGCCAGCAGCCTGGCACCTTCCACAGGTTTACTTTAACTGGAATTACTGCTGTAAGCTGCTGACCTATAGAAAGCAGTTGCAGCAGCTGCACTAGCAATGGCTTTGTCTCCACTGCTGTGAGAAGGGAAACATCACTGTCAGGTATAGCACAGGTATTCTAACATGACAAGGGAACACTGATGGACTTTGCTTTGAGTGTGCGTTATGAAATACCAGGGAGAGGCCACATGTTCATTAGAAAAATATAGCAGCATTCTCATTTAAGCTGTGCATTTTCCTTGTGAGTTTGCCATGCCTTTTGCCCACACTTGGCATCAGGAAATCTTTTCCACGTTAGTGTAGGAGACGTAAAGTAAAATGCAGATACAGAAAGGGTAAAAAGGAAAAAAAGCTTTGGCAGCCCAAGACACTTTTAGTCACATGAAATAAAGTCCCCACCTCCTTTACATAGGAAGCAGTCCAGGCAAGAAAGCATCTGCAAGGCCAGGTCCAGACTCCTGCAGCTGCCTATGATGGTGAGACAGTCATGTCAGTGGGGAAGAGAGGAAAGTGGTGATTATGGCAGAGGGGCAGAGGGGTCTCTTGGGATGGAAAAAGTTGGAGGATGAACATGAATTTTGAAGAACAGAAAGGCTGGGGGCAGAGGGGGTGTTGTCTGGGAACACATTTAAGAGGCTGAAGAGGGGTGGGAGAGAGGTTCATCACCCTGCCTGCTATGAAAACACTGCAAGATCTGAGGCTCTAGCTCTCCCCTTTATCATTGTCGTAGTTTGAGGTCCCTCAAACAGTTCTGCGCACCCCCCC
>JASSUY010029711.1:8888-21377 GCA_032466535.1 Forpus xanthops
CTGCACACAGTACTTCAAGTGAGGTCTCACGAGAGCAGAGTAGAGGGGCAGGATCACCTCCCTCGACCTGCTGGTCATGTTCCTTTTGATGCAGTCCAGGATATGGTTGCCTTTGTGAGCTGTGAGTGCACACTGCTGGCTGATGTTCGTTTTCTCATCAACCAACACCCCCAAGTCCTTCTGTGCAGGGCTGCTCTGAATCTCATCACTGCTCAGCCTGTAGCTATGCCTGGGATTACTCCAACCCAGGTGTAGGACCTTGCACTTGTCATTGTTAAACTTCATGAGGTTGGCATCAGCCCACCTCACAAGTGTGTCAAGGTCCCTCTGGATGGCATCCCTTCCCTCCAGCAGTATCAACCAAGCCACACAGCTTTGGCAAACTTGCTGAGGGCGCACTCAATCCCACTGTCCCTGTCACCAGCAAAGATGTTGAACAAGACCGATCGCTGAGGGATACTACTCGTTACTGGTCTCCAGCTGGACATTGAGCCATTGAAAATAACTGTTTGTGTGCAGCAATCCAGCCAGTTCTTTATCCAGTGAGTGGTCCACCTGTCAAATTGATGTCTCTCCAATTTAGAGACCAGATGTCATGTGGGACAGTGTTGAACTCTTTGCACAAGTCCAGGTAGATATGTTTGGGCAGCTCATTTATTTAGAAGACCACAGTGGGATCTTGGGCATGTTTCCCTTGAAGTTACTAGGAAAACGAAGAATACCGAAAGGATCAGAATTTTGGATGATATTTGTCACTCTTCCTTCTTAACCAGAAAAGAAAAATGTTTATATGTATTCACTACAGATTGTTTATTATTATTGTATTTAAAATAAACGTCCAGATTCCAGGGTACTTTTTCATAATTGCCACCATCTATAGCTTGGAGAAAAGTATTGTTAGTTTCCCTTTCTAGTCCCAAAATCCAGAAGCAACCTCTGGTGCAACCACTGTTTAAATAAAAACAAAAAGAAATGGAAAAAAGCCAGGGAGAGAGCCAAACCCAACCAGGCAAGGAAAAACCACAGTGCCCATGCTGTGGCAAAGCAAAAGATGTGTGAGCAAGGAGGTGCTTTAGCTGCATTAATAATAGTACTGCAAATGAATAAGCCTGAATTGGGGCATGCTATATTCTAAATGATCTATGACTGTGATTATCTTTGAAGTAATTGCAACTGAGACTAGCTTTTAATTAACATACAGTTTCAAAGCCACATTGTGTTACTTATGAGTAGCTCTAATAAAATCAATAGGACTGCTCAGGTAAGTAAGTTTCGATTTGGGGAAGCGATGTTTGAGGATTAGATCTAACTTTTTGTTGTTGGTGTGTAAAAATAAATTCTGTTCAACTTATGGGACTTGACCAGTGTCTTAAGTTCTGTTTCTAGTAGTGCTGTACAGAATGTGTGCTCAGTATGTGCACCTTCAGCTTTAGTTGGTCGACTTTCATTTACTTGCTGTACTTGTCTCTATGTATTGTAGCAGGCAAGATTAACCTATTTTTGTGCTTGCAGGAGAGGCAAAGGCAGCTAGAGAGCATGGGAATTTCCCTTGAGTCTTCTGGTATCAAGGTTGGGGATGACAAGTGTTACTTGGTGAATCTGAATGCAGACCCTGCACTCAATGAGCTTTTGGTTTACTACTTAAAGGTAAGAATGTGAGCAGGATGTTTTCATGAATTGAAATGACACTTGTTTCTTGTTGTTGCTTTGTGTGAATTTAGATTTTTGAGACTAGTTGCAGCAAAATAGGATGGGTTTCCCAAATTCGTTGTTTTCCTGATTGGTCTCCTGATTGCCAACAATGGGAGAAGTGCTCAGTGTGTGCTAGTGTTGAGATAAATTCTGGCTCTTCCAAGAAATTTGTGAGTAGAATCACCTTTTGGGCTGAACTTTGAGAGCCTCATGTTAGATGATTCCTTTTGTTAACAAACTGAGTATTGCTTTAAATACTTAATAAACATCATCTCTTTATGATTAACTCATTAATAATCAGGAAGAGTAAACATATTCTTCCGTGACAGAAAAGCTTAAGAGAAAGAGGGGGAAAAAAGCACTGGTAAAAATTTACATAAATATATTTTCCTAGTGCCAGTAGATTTCATACTATTGGTTTGCGTAGTTTCATGTCAAGAGTGAAATAGTGTCAAATACAAACCTGGTAAGTTTGTAAGAAAATGTGAACTTCTTGTAAGATATGAAAGACTATCCTACTTATTTTTATAATTACTTTTCTGCTAAGATAGGGTTCTGTGTTTGAGCAGTAGTAAATCACAACTTCTCCAACAACAGCAAAGTCCAGTGTTTCAGTAGAATTTACAATGTGGCTTGAAATTATGTAGAGATTAGTGTGTTGAGTTCCTGTTAGCTATTTTCTGAAAAGCTGCCAACTCTGTACACTATCCATGTTGTCCTTATATATGCCTGTATGATATGACTGGTTTTCTTCACTGTTTGTATTTATTGCTTGTATGCAAGCATAGTTTGAGAATATTTTTAAATAGCAATTTGTGTGTCAGCTGCTTTAGTCTGCTTTATTTAAAACCATATGAAAATAAAGTGCAGAGCAGAAGAACAATTTTCTGTGTGACCTTTACAGTCTTCAAATCTGCTGTGGTACCCTTTCTGCTCTACAGAAGTGCTTAGCAAATGAGAGCATGTAGATTGTGTAGTTTCAGTGCTTTGGCCTAATATTTTCTTAGTTATATAAACAGTGATAGTTTACTTGTCTCTTAGTAACAGCTTATTTTCTAGGATCACACAAGAGTTGGTGCAGATACCTCTCAGGATATACAGCTCTTTGGTATAGGAATCCAACCAGAACACTGTGAGATTGATATTGCTTTAGATGGAGAAGTTACACTCACACCAAAAGAAAATGCAAGGTAAGGAAGTTCAGCAGCACTTTCCAGTGAAGTGTTTGCTTGTCTTTACCAGAAGATAACTTACATGCATTTTTATTTTACATAGTCAGAAGCATCTTGTGTTCTGCTGGATGAGTAGCTTCAGTATAGGTGACTTAGATACTCAAAAGTGAAACTGAGTAATAACACCAAGATTTCCCCTCATGTAAACACCCACCCACCCACGTGCTATGAAACATAACAGGCTATCAGTCAGTGGTTTGGGGCAGAATAAATCATCACAGGAAAGTAGGAATGAGGGACCATTACTTGTCTCCCTTGGGTGGCAATGAAATCACTGAGATGCTGCTGGCTATCCTGACCTGTGCGATGGGATAGTGATTGTGTCTTGATGAGCGAGGATAAATTGTGCCTCATGAGTAGTTTCTGTTCTAAAGCTCAGCATTTTGTGCAGAAGAGATGTTTTAAAGATCTTAAGATCTTTACATTATTTTCTAAATCTTTAATTACTGTTGTGTCTCATAAATTCCAGTGTGAAGTCACATTTCTCCTATTGTTTCAACTTCTGTATTTTAGTGATTTTTCACTTTGGGGGCATTGTGGCTTCTTGGGTGGAATTGTAAATGGCTGTCACTTCATCTCCAATGACATGTGATAAGCAATACCTTTGTTCTAGTTAATAGTCATACTGCTTATCTGAAATCTCAGTATCTAAATAATGCATGGATTAGTATTTGAATGAGAAACACAAGTTTGAGAGACGTCTTTTAAAAAATCTGATGTCTTTCACTCTACCTTCAGGAAAACACCTCTTGGCGTTTGTATTTTATTTCTGCAGCCTACAGTTCAAAATTCCAAACAGATGGGATTCAAACTTGTGGCGATAGAGTTACTGTACTGGAAATCAGTCATTTTGACTGGCAAGAACAAAGGCACATGTCAGTGGAAAAAAATGTGTTTTGTTTTATTCTTGCCTGATCTGCAATGCCCAAGTAGCTGTTCTTAAGATTCTAGTGTCAACAAAAATTTAGTTACCAAGTTTGCATTGTAAAAAAACCCAATTAAAATAAATAAAAATCTGGCTGTAAGACAAATGCTCACGTTTGTGCTGGCCTACTTGAGAGAGACAGCTGAATTCAGAACACTCCATCTGAAAAGGCTTTTTTCATTTTGCTTTTTTTTCCTTTCAAATAAAATGTTCTGCTTTGTGACTTGCATATGCAAAAAGTTTGACAGCCCCGTTTTTCCTGTTTTGTGATTGAAACTTAAATACGGAGAGACCTTAACACAAACATAGCAGTATACCAGATGTTTACAAAAATACTATTGTTAATAATAGAGACTCCATTTGTTGAAAGAATGTAACTTGGATCAAAGGGTCTTTTTCTTATGCTTGGATGCTGAATATGTTAACAGTATGTTTTACAACTCTCTGTTGACTAACTTGAATCTTGGGAAGCTTTATCAGCAGGATTTGCATCCAAGTTTACAGACTGTTTATAAGAAACAGGCACTGACCCAGTTTGAGACATGGGCATTTAAAGAAAACCGTGTAACTAAAAGCAACCCTGTCTGTGTGTTTACTGAAAAGTTGCACCTGCCAAAGCTAGAGGGGGAGGTGCTTTGTGCTCAGTTCTGAGAGTAGAAATCAGACCAGCATCAGAATCTGTTGATTCTTTAATAAGAATCTGGCAGATTTTTGCATCATATGATACAAATCGCTGTCTGTAGATGGGAGAAATGGTAGATATTGTGATTAATTTTCAACCTTCTATTTTTAGGAGTTCACTGAAATTGTACTTTCTTCTTTCAGGTCCTGTGTAAATGGTGCGCTGGTATGTTCTGTCACTCAGTTATGGCATGGAGATAGAATACTATGGGGAAACAACCACTTTTTTAGGTAATAGTTGATATTTATATTCCAGCCTCTTTACATTCACCCTCTTTTTGTGTTGATTTTTTCTTTTTTTTTTCCATTGTTCTGCATAAACATTTTTAGAAACTGAATTTCAATTTTACACAGAATCAATTTACCAAAGAGGAAACGACGAGATTGGCTGAAAGACCCTGACAAGGAGACATCATTAGGAGAGCATGATCTGGATGCAGCTAGCGAAGCTTCTTCAGAACCAGACTACAACTATGAGTTTGCACAAATGGAAGTTATTATGAAGACACTGAATAGTAATGGTAAGGCAGTTGCCAGATAAAAATGTTCTTTTGCATTGTCCAACAAATTCAGCGTGGAATTTTATTTCTGGGTAAAAATAAGTGGTATACTTTCTCCATTGGAGCTGTCTCAGAAAAAGATATTTTACAGAAACAGTGTCATACATACAGATACATGCATACATATATATAACAATGTATGCACAAATTAGTAGTTGGTTTGTGCCGCAACACACAATTTTATCTCTTGTCCTTTGTAATGCAGCAGAGTTGTGATCACATGGCTGTCAAATCATCATCCAGTTCCCGCTAACCTCTTGGGTTCACAAGTTACTGCAAACAAAAGGGTGCTCAGATACGGCTCAGTTAGTTTCATCCTTTTGTATCAAATATTACTGACACCATTTTAACCTTCATAAAAAACCACAGAAACGATAGCAAACCAATAGTCAAAACATCAACTAGCGTGGTTTTTAGTGCTTCATCACTCTCAGTATTTTATTTCATCTTTGTTAAAACCTGTTGTGATGCCTTGTTTGGACAGGATAATAAATTACATTATATATAAAATAATTGTATGGTCTATAAAAAACTATATGGTGGTGTCATAATTTCCAGGAGGCAAGTTACAATTCACATGATATGGTATAAAGAAATGCGGAAAAGCTTGGTAAACTACTAAATGCTTTGTATGGGTTTTTTTAATAGGCAAAATTTGAGAGGCAAATGCCTTGAGTTTTGACGTAGACCAAGATGACACAGTGGATGGTGTTCCACTGTTCTCTGTTCTCCTTTCTTCATATCTTTGCAGTATTTCCATTCTTTTCTGTGGCTTACTTTTTTCTTGGTCTCCTCTTAGTCTTTCTTTAACTTTTGTCTATTTTGCTGTTGAGTACAGCATGGTGGTTTCATTTGCCTGATTCTCTAATCAGTATTCTCAGAATATTGACATTCATCAGTATTTTAAGCAATGTTCTCAGAATATTGTAAATATTCTTAAATTTTTACATTTTAATGGGATTGCTTATGTGAGTTGTAAGGTTAGACCATTTAAATTGATGTGAAGTTAACTGTTTGGTAACAGAAATATTCTTGTTACGGTTCACTCGTACCAGGAGATGAATTTCAGATGAATCTGCCATCCTGGTGGTCTTCAGTGTTGTCATCCCTCCTGAAGATTCTCTTGCCTGTTTTAAGGCCTCAAACCATCCCATATCTGTGCCAAAACTGGGACAAAGGTTTTCAACTCAATTGGCTCATGCATGAGACTGATGAAGAAATTTGAAAGCATTAATTGATGCTTGATCTGCTTGTCACTAACCCAGGATTTGACTAAACTGTAGCAATCTGCAAGTCAGTATTCTTTGGCCAGGCAGTCACATTTTTGGGGGAGTTTCATGTGTTGGTATCTAGCTGATTGAAATGATTCTTCACAGTATTTCAGGTGTTTCTACATTTTAGTTCAGTAAGCTTTTATGATGTGAAGGCAGATTTTTGTCTTGATTGTTTTCTGTGTCTTTGCCCAAGAATAGTACAGACCTTGCTGTTTCATTGGAGCTCTTTCCTCCCTAATGCACAGCAAACGTTAGCAGTCATCCATGTCACACAGTTTCAGAGGCATCATAACCCAGCTATTATTCTTGTTGTCTTTTCTGTTCCCTCCCACATACAGGGAGCAGGAGACACAACCATAAGCTTGTTGCTTAACTAAGTTGGAGTTGTAAGTGATAATAAAACACTGACAAAACAAGAGACAGTGACTGTCAAAGGCTTTTGAATTGGTCTTTTGAATTGAAGCTAGATATCACCTCCAGGTTCTGTTCTTCTCAGTGACATAGCTAAAATATTTTTTTTTTTCTGACAGGCTTCCAGTTTGTTAGGTAAGAAGTAAAGCAGCTTTGTCATGGTACCATTATTTATTCTTGCTTGAAATGAAAAATAAATATGGGTAAGGAAGAAGAAATAACTAAAGACAGTTAATTCTACTTGGGAAGCTATGGGGGGAAAATAAAGGCATATTTTAAAAAACTGATTAGATAATTATTTTACTGGCATCTATTGGTACAGCTTAAAACAAGAGGGTTTTGAGGTTTTGGGGGGGATTTTATTATTCTTCCCCCACCTCTCTTGATCTATTTGAGAACAGTAACCCTTTTCAAATAAATAACCTAGCTTCTCCAGGGTGCAAACAGAGTTGTTTTTATGGCGTGAAACCATTACAGCAGTGTCGCATACTGCATCCGGCTTCAAAGAAGCTCTGAGGAAGACATAACTTTGAAAGCAGCTGTAAAGAAAACATCCAGATTCTTTCTTCCCTTCAGCATGTTCACTTTCTTTGTGGGATTCTGTCAGATCAGCTTTGTACTGCTAATTTGTGATGCTGGTCAAACACAGAATGCAGCAAAGAAGTTTACTTTATTCTTGTATTCTGTGCAGTGGTTAAGTAAACAATGTGATTAGATTATGCAGCTTTTCATTTAAGCAAACAAAACTGTTACAGCTCAGGGTGGGAATTTTTATGAAACTTAGTAAAGCAGCCTGTGTCATAACTTTCTTCTAGCTTGCTTAGGAAAATGAACTTAAGTGAAATCCTAAAGAATTAACTCAGCATTGTTGTTACTGGATTCAGAGATTCCAGAGGTGAAATAAGTGACATTGCAGGAAGGTAATAAATGCTGTTCATCCTATGGAGACAGTGCGTTCTTCTGGTTCAAAGTTAATATTCTAATATTTTGAAGAGGATTAAGTGCATATGAATGGTCTTTTCATGGCCATTGAACTTTTGCCACATAAATATGTAAAGGATTGAGACTTAGGGCTTTTAACCCTGTGTAGAATTTGCTGTGAGTTTTGTAGACTTCGGGTAGAATCATCCCTAATTTATTTGACTTGGCATGAGAAATCCAAAATTGTGGAATGTAGTATTTAAATCTAACTTAAACACTATTATAGTTCTTTCAAATTGTGAAAAGCTTGACTTTATTTTTTCATCTTCCAGCTAGGTAGTTTATGATTCACACCATATTTTGCTTTCTCACTGTGAAAGGCGTGGGGTTTTCTGTGGAAGCTCTTTCAAAATTTGAACTGAAGGTTTTTCTAAAAGTGTAAATTTACCTTTTTCATTTTGATACAAGCATAACCCACCTTCTCCCCTTCCCCTCCACCAAGCAGTAGTGGATTTTGTTGAAATTGGGAAGTTTTTGGCTAGGTTCTTGCACCTTGTTCCAGACATTTTCCATGGTATAATTTGATGCTGTGGGGGTTGTGTTCCTGTAAATCTGTGTGGCTGAAAAGATAATTTCTGTTAAGGAAATCTGCTCCCTGAACATGGAGCTGGTGTGGAGCAGTTTAGGAAAGTCTCTTCTTAATGAGTCAGCCTTAGTTTCATTTCCTGTGTTTGCAAACACAATAGAAGGCTTTTAATTTCTTCCATGCCTCTTTTCTGTCTTCTGCATAATACTTATTTCTCAGCCATTCTTGCACATAATTAAAACTGTTTTGGTGATTATGCAGTAACACCTATACATGTGAAGGTAATTCTGGTATTACCTGAAGGAGGTAGAAAGATAATGATGATGCAGATAAACAGTAATAACTTGTTTTGTAGCCTAGGATATTAGAACTTGGTTCAGTTAGTTGTTTTTGTTGCACTGTCTGTTTAAAAGCTAAAAATAGCTAACTGTCTTTCTGAGAATGTCAAGTACTAAAATGTAATATTTCTGGCTATTTTAAGACACTTATGCATCACTGTTTTGCTGTTTGGTTGCTATTTATACTGGTTGATTTTAAACTTGTGCTTTATAATTACCACTGCAGTGATATTTTATGATGCCTTTGTGTGAAGCCAGTGATTTCTCCCATGGATAAGTCTAGGGCCACAGTAGCAGCTTTTGCAGAAGTGTTTGTTTTCTCCTAAAAATAGAGATGTGCTTTTTATCTTAATATTTCAAAAAAGGATGCTGAGAGGCAAAACCATATCCACTGCAATAACAGAACCCTGGAGATCCTGTTTCCTTCTCTAGCATTTGTAATAGGAAGGATTTGTTTCATGAAGTGACTTGCCTCAATGGCCATGTATGTTAAACTTGCAGACAGTGAGTTAGTTTGTCTTTAGCAAAATTAGTCTTAGTAGTTTTAGTACTCAGTTGTTACAGATCACTAAATATACTAATGCTACGTTGGTTGGCAAACATACAGGAGATGTGGGCTTTGGGAAGGTGTATGTATGAGTTACAGTGACAGCATGCACTGTAAGTGGTGAAGACTATACAGAACCTTTAGTATGAACTCTATTGCATGCTATAATAACCCAATTTTTGTTCCATGTAGCATTGTAGTATCAGGAGAATTTGTACAAAACTTTACAAAGACTGAGTTCTGGTAATGGTGGCAAGATAGTTCATGATTAAATCACACTGATGCAGGTTTCTGATGTTGCTGTTGTTGGCTGCATTGGGTTTTTTTTTTTGATGGGGGTGGGAGGTTTTTTGAACACATACCTCTAGTTCCAAAGTAGGACAATGTAATTAAATCTAGATGTATTTTTCTTCCTCATCTGTGGCAGAATGGCATCCTTAAAAGTCACAGGAGCTCTTTTTTAGTATTTGTAAAATGAAAGAGGTATTGCAGACAAATGATTTTAAAGCTGAAGGGGTTTTGCATTTGAAAATCCTGATGTCCTAGAGCTGCAGTGCTTCTTTGCTTAATAATCCATTGCTCCAGCTATGGAACTCCTCTCTTCCCCTTCCTATGTACAGAATCAGCAATCTGTAAGGGGGTGTGGTGTTGTTACTCAGATACTCATCTAGATTGGGTCTCTTGCAAACAACTTTTTTTTGGCTGTATTTAAGCTTTCAGATACGTGTATATGAAGCAGATATATACTGGTATATATAGAAGCAGCTCATTTTATCAGATTGCTTTTTCAGAGACACAGTCTGGCATTGAGCCTAAAACCAGAGTAATGTTTCTTTAATTTGAATGCAATTTAGATTTAACCCTAGCTAATTGACACCAGCAGCTGTTTCAGGATAGAGTACTCAACTGAATGGATACTGGGTTGATATTGTGACAAAACATGATTTGTAAAGCTAAATGCAGGAATTCTCCTAGAAACATACTTTTTCTGTTTCAGTGCCATGAAGGGCATTGGCGCGCTGCAATGTGCGACTAGTCAGTTCATCTAAATTTTCATCCACAGCTCTCCAACATGTTTAATTCTCTGCCAAATTTGAGAAAGCTAAATTGCTTTTTACTTCCTTGTTTCCTTCTCTGGTTAACATCATCTTCCCTTGTATTTTTCTTTGTATTCTTCTTATTAATTTGTTCCCTTTTCCATCTTTTTTTTTTCCTGCTGGTATTGTGGGACATATAACTTCACAGTTAACCATTGTTTTGACCTCTTTGCATGTTGCATTATTTTTTTTTCTTGTTTGGATTTGTCTATATAATGCACTATTTATTATTTCGACTTATGTTTTGGGGGGCATTGGCCATCTTGTTTGCAAAGACTCTAGGATATGTTGTTTGCTGTTAGCCAAGTAAACAATGAATATTCTGTGATGATAAAATGACATTTCCTCACTTTTCTGTGGTTTTTTTTTTTTTTATCTTTTTTTTTTTTTTTTTTTTTTGGTGCGTGTGTCTTTCTAGACCCAGTACAAAATGTGGTCCAGATCTTGGAAAAGCAGTACTTGGAAGAGAAGCGGAGTGCTCTTGAAGAGCAGCGGCTGATGTATGAACGTGAGTTAGAGCTGCTGCGGCAGCAGTTATCTCCAGAAAGGCAGCATCAGCATGGCAGCGACAGGCTCTCCTACACTGCACAGACTGCACAGCAGAAAGTAAATCTCTGGACAGAAGAGAGGTGAGAATACTGTAGTTAAACCAAAGGAATTAATAAGAACTACAAAGGGTGAAAGGTGAGGCTTGAACTGTGTGTCAGAAATTGGTAATATTTTTTTGTGGAGTTGACATGCAGTACAAAATCTGCCTCCACCAAACTCTTAGTATTTAATTTAGGACTAGGTTCTGATTAACATATGTACAAGATCTTCCCATTTGATTTAACACACAAATGAAATGGCAAGTTAGCTTTTATTGATCTAGGAAGAGGTGAGCAGAGTTGAAGCAGCATGTGTGTGTTTGCATCTTGGCAATGAGAGAAGTTGCTTGTTGGTATTACTGGGGAAAGAGGGACAGCATCTCATATTCTAGGGGAAGTTCTAGGGACAGTGACTGACATGATTTATGTTTTTGCCATACAAATAAGTATTCTGTCATTGGATTAATTCAGCAGGAAGGATGACCTGATGTATTGACAGGCTTCTTAGAAATTTCTTTTAAAAACTATTTTCTTTTAAAACAGAAGCTTTGTTAATCACTCAGTGTTTGTTTCTACATGTAGTGAATTTGAGTGCTCCTACTCATTTTTATTATTTTTTGCTTTATTCTCCACCATTTAAAAAAAAAAAAAACAAAAAAAAAAAACCACAAAAAAAACCAAAACACCCATGTACAAGAGGAGTCTAAACAAAAATGGCCACTATTATGTTGCAGTTTTGAAATTCAGAGTGTTAGAAACAGAACAGAACAGATTTTGCTTTACTCTGTTCAATTTTTTGTTTGTAATTTCTGCCCAAACTGGCCTGGGAAAAAAACCTAAACAAATAACAAACTGTTGACTAACAATTAATAGAATGTTTGATATGGCAAGTACAGGGAGAATTAGTGCTGTTTCAAATTTAATTATGATAATTGTTTGCCCCTCTAGGAGCTAAAGCCAGCGTCATTGGGAACTGAATGTAAAGCACTGCAGAGTTGTGGTTGGGATTTGCAAGCATTTTTTAGGGCTGCAGGAAGAGTGCAAAATGAGAAACATGCTAGTTGTAATCATTGCATTTCAGAACTGCTTTGAGCAGCACAGCAAAGCTGTCATGAAGTCACTGATAACCTACTTCAGCAGCAGCAAAGATGAGAAGTAGGCTTACTGCCGTGGAAGCTTACTTTTTCTGCTGTAAAAGCATGGCAACATGGTGCTGAGAGGGTGTTAAACAACTGACTAGAGGGCAAAAAGTGCAGGAAAAAATGGGAAGACTGGGTATGAAGGGCATATGAAAGAGCCAAGTGACTAGATTGCATGGGATTTGATTAGTGCAGTTTTAACTCTTGCTCTGTTGCCATTGCAAATGAAGCTGAGCTATACTGGATCAGCCAGCAAAATTAATTCAATAGGTATCAGATGTATGAGGCATGTGGTTGTATCTGTCAGATCGGCTAGGACACATTGCAGTTTATTCTGGCTTTATGCTGACTATGGAAGGACAGATGATGCCTGACTGGTGTTTAACTGGTGTTAAAACTTGTTGGCATAAAGTTAACCCATTTCAGCATGCAGGAATCATAGTGCTTTGAGAAGCCAGCTATGTAAATCCAGGTTTGGTAGTTCTCTGATGAGATCTGT
>JASSUY010029711.1:23107-45872 GCA_032466535.1 Forpus xanthops
ATAGAGGCAGTATACTGCGCCAGAGGTTTATTTCAGTGTATTCTGAATTTGGCAGTAGGAATCCCAGAGAGTTGCAAAGATACCTCGTGAGTGTCAGATTTAAGTTTCCCATGGTTTTGGCTTAAACTATTCCAGGATTTCATGTTCAGTGGGTATTTGCTTTGGTTAATATCCTAATGGAGCTTGTTTTATGTTTTGTGTGGTAAGAATTAGGAAATACTATCTGAAACAGGCTTTTTTACTTAAGTTTCTGGGGGGATTCTGGCACAGCTACATGTAAAAAACCATAACTGTAGTGAGAATTACCCATAAAAATTGGTTGAGTTACTCCTAAGTGTTCCTTATAGTCTTAAACTGTTCCTTTCTAGAGAATCTAGCTAAGATTGGTGTGGGAGTCTCCCCGCAAAACTCATCAAATGACAGTGTTCCATATCATGGAAGGGGAACTGACTATGGCTGAATCCCATGGATCTTACAGCACTTGAAGATCAAAGCTGCCTTCTGTTTCTCAGGCTAGGCAGCTGGCTCACAGTGGTTGCAGGTGTAATGCACTCAATATTAAGTACTATTTAGTGGTTAATTCTTGACTCTACCTTTGTTTTCTGGTTGAATCCAAAATTATAGCTGTCTGTAGAATGTGTCACTCCCATGGTCTGGAGTTGCTCATTTAATCTTGGTGGCCTGGATAACAGAAGCAAGAGGCAGTGGGAAAGGAATTCCCCTTATAATGCCAGGAGTAAATATGGAAGTGGACTAAAAATCTGCTGGTAGTAGCAGTTATTTCAGATCCAACAAAATGCACACTGTTGCAAACTTAGGCCAGATAAGGGAGTAAAACAAAGCTGCATGTCTTAGCATGTTGAAGGCACTAAAATTCAAGGCTGCTTGTTAACACTGCTGGTCATTTACCATTTTGGCATGGTATCGGGGAACCAGCGGAGTGTGATTTGAATTACCCAGGCTGCTGTTGGAGATAATTGGAAAAAAAAGGATAACCACTCAAGGAGAATTCTGCTGGGAACAGAAAAACACATTAACAGTTTGTGGTTGGTGTTATAAAGGCACACAAAAGGTCTAAGCTTACCTGAATTAAGACAAATAGGCAAATTTTGCCTTTATTCACAGCAAGACCTGTGAGTTTATTTGGTCCTCCTACATTTGTCCATAATGTATTTTGTAGATATGAGAAATGTATTTGCACAAAATGTACTGTATTTCAGTAGGGTTTTACTTAGAAAAGCTAAAAAGTCATACAGGGGAGTTCAGGTCACCAAAATATCTGAAGTTTGATCCTGAGTTTTATGAAGATGATGGACACAGTAAGTGCTGTTGGGATTACAAAGGAAGGCAGAAAGGGGGACTTTGCATTTGTTCTGAGGATAATCATGATTCTTTTAAAAGGCAAATTAATGATGAGAATTGCAGGTGAGAGTATATCTTAGTATCACAGGTGGAGGTATAGTATGTGTCTTAGCAGGCTTGCCAGCTGGTATGTTAGAACACATTTGCTCAGACAGGCCTTAGAAACCTCTTTGGAATTTCTCCAGGGGCTAGTAACTGTTCAGAGTGCAAAAGCTTTAACCTGTGCTCCTTCATCTCTATTACTTGAAAAGTACTTTGGGTATATAGGACTTAAATAATCTTAATGGGTACACTTGATATGGCTTAAGTATATGCAGGGAGCTCTGGGGGTCTGTTGCACTACAAACCTAGCTGAGATGTAAAGCTGTGGCCTGCAGTGATTGCAGGTTCCAACATCACAATCTGAGGGAAAGCAGATTTCATCAAGATGAGGTCTCGCATGTTGGGACTGGTAGTTTCTGTGGAACAGGACTCCAGATTAAAGATAGACCGCTGCAATTATTCTGTTTCTGGAAAATTAGAAATGTCCTTGGGGCTTTTAACAAATCATCACTGTAACAGCTTCCACAGAGCTGTACTCTTTTATTTGAGCATTACTGTGCTAGACTCACCTGAACAGTCATATGTTTGTTTAATGTAATCACTGCTTTTCTTCAATTACATTGTCTGACACTGTTTAGTGTTTGCTGACATAGTTCTATACAGCATTTCTTCTTAAGCTTGTTTCAGAAAAGTCTATGTTAGCACCTCTGTTTGCAGCTTTCCAATAATAGAAATAGGTTTCTGTGTATTTTTCATGTTACCTACTGCACCACAGGGATGAATTGTTTCGACAGAGCCTGGCTAAACTTCGAGAGCAGATAGTAAAAGCAAATACACTGGTGAGAGAAGCAAACTTCTTAGCAGAAGAAATGAGTAAGCTAACAGATTATCAAGTAACACTTCAGATCCCTGCTGAAAACCTCAGTGCCAACAAAAAGGTAATGACAGCAATGAATCCTGGAAAATGTAATTTTATGGCTGCTCTAAGATCTGCAGACATATGTAACAGTCATCTAACTTCAGGCCATCACATGCTGCCTTTGTTAGATTATGCATAGGCAAAATATGAGAACTACCTGACTTTAATAAATAGAAAGTGAACAATTGTAAGTGAAAATGGGAAAAGAGCACTAAATATGGCTTTTGCTGTTCTTTCAAGTGTATGATCACCATATGTGCATGTGGTCACAATTGTCAACAGACATTTTTGCTCTGTTGCTGTAAAACCTGTGGTTTAGTTATACTTGCAAAAAATACTGGGTTTTGTTAAGATACCTACAGCTTTTTTATCTTAAGGCTTTTATAGTTGAAGTCCTGCTGTAAACATAATGATAATTAGGCTAATATGCTTGTCGTAAGTGATTTTATTGGGAGTGCTAATGTTCCTGTGTGAACTGTAATTGTCTGACAAGGACGACAAAGAGGTCTGGATCCTGAGGGGTATATAGGGTATGCTATGTTTGAGAACAGAGGTAATATGGCTGGTATGCAGAGGGGAGCCAGATTTTCGGCATTTTATTTCTTTTTAGGAATGCAGTTTGATACAAGAGTTAAACTACTTACATCCACCTTTCCTGCAGTGACTGGTTTGTTTGTTTGTTTGTTTTTCATTTGATTTAGAGGGGTGCAATAGTAAGTGAGCCAGCTATTCAAGTGAGAAGAAAAGGCAAAGGTACTCAAGTGTGGACCATTGAGAAACTAGAGAACAAATTGATTGACATGAGAGATGTCTATCAAGAGTGGAAGGAAAAAATTCCTGAGGTATTGTATGTATTTTCTGAAAGGGATCAGAGGTTTAGTTTTCTTTTAATCCCATGTTGTACATTTTAGTAGGGTAGAACTTGATCTTAAAATGTGAAATATTTTGTAATTTCGTTTGTATGTTCCCCAGTGCTAAAGCAGGGAAGAGAACAATTGAAGATATTTAGTCTACGTCAGTATCTCCATCCAAACTAAGTGGTATTTCCAGAGAATTTTGAGTGGCATGTTAGCCTCAACAAATTAGTGTAAGACTTATCAAAAACTTGCTTGTTTACTGGCAAGAGATAGAATGAGATTTGGTATTCCAGAAGATGTCCTCTAAGTAACCAGGTAGAAGTGCACAGGAGTTCTATCTTGTCATCTTGTGGCTGATGGGGAGCACCTAAATTACTTGTATCAAGAATCATTCTCAAGTATGTTTGAACAGCTGTTGTGCCTTTGTTACATGCCTTAGATGGGACAATGGGAGTCTCTAAAATCATAACACAGGGGAGGTCAAGCATTTCATCTGTGCCCATTGAAGACAACGATGATTTTGCTGCTGACTTTAGTAAGAACTGATAGCACATCCTTTGAATTGTCTGCCTGAGCCAAGATCGCCCTTGCCATGACCTATGTCATCCATAATGCATGTGTTCTATGTGGTACATAGAAACACGTAGGTCAAATGCATGTGTTGAAGATGGAGAAGGGAAGGAGTAAATAAGCCCACTGAGGAATGCATATGGTGCTAGGAATCTGCATGATTTCTTTTGTGGCTGTGTATGGGGTACTTGCATAAAAAGTGCTGCAGATGTGAGCTATATGGGAGCCTTACGAGCACTTACAGGCCTCAGTGGGAGTCATCCTGCACCTTCGCTTTTGCCCTTGTAGTGGTATTCAGCAGCCAGAGCAGCTGTTCAACTTGGGGATGATTTGTCCTTTCATTTAAAATATGTAATCAGAGCAGGAAAGTAAGGTGAAAGTTATGAAATCAGTGGCTACTGGCTTGCTCATGATAAAATCTGCTTTGTCTTGACATCACTAAAAAAACGTAGGTCATTGTACTACTATCATTGTAAAGAAAGGGTTGTATAATGGCTCATTTCAGAAGATTTCATTTCAGACTTTATACATTTCTAGTCTCCTTCTACTTCTGTAATAGGAAGGAACAGAAAAGATTGGTAGTGACTTAATTTTTGTGCCATGATCTTATACCATGCTGTTATTTGGGTTTGTGTTCTCACGCTTACAGTTTCTGACATAACTTTTGCAATCCTTCAAACAGATCAGGAAGCTGATTGGCAAAAGAGGCGATCCTTTTTATGAAGCACAGGAGAACCACAACTTAATTGGCGTGGCCAATGTGTTTCTGGAGTGCCTTTTCTACGATGTTAAGCTACAGTATGCTGTGCCCATCATCAGCCAGCAGGGAGAGGTGAGTGGATGGTGGACTGGGCCTAACACTGTGGGCACCCTCTGTGCCCGGAGACTTTACACTTGTTTTTTTTAACTAGCAAGTGATGCTTACTGCTTTCTTTCTCAGTGAATAAATGTTTTACAAATTGCTCTGTGTGTTTCTTGTTTAATTGCTTGCAATTTGCCCAGCTGGTAGGATGAAATTGCTAGTATCAATGTAGGTAATTGAGCAAAACCTGGCATATTAAGGTTCTGAAGTACAGTATACCTTTTCTGTTGTGCATGAATTAAAATGTTCAGTAGTTATGAACGTAAGTATTTTATTCCTTTATTTTTTTTGCCATGGTTACTTTTCATTTGGTGATTGAGGCAGTTCTATTTCTGCACAGCTCCTAGAGTTAGATATCTAACATCTTAATGTCTTATAAGTGCCTTTTGTGCACAGGTTCTCAGTATTTATCTTGCCTTAGGTTGCAGGACGGTTGCATGTTGAAGTAATGCGAGTCACTGGGTCTGTCCCAGAACGTGTGGTAGAAGGAGATGACTCATCAGAGAACTCAAGTGAGAGTGGGAGTCTGGAAGTCATGGATAACAATGGAGAAATTATTCACAGAGCAAAAAAGCTCTCCTGCAGGGTAAGTGAGAACACACGATGAAGTTAACAGTTTCAGGCCTTTGGAACTATGTAGTCAGTCCAATGTAAAGTACTAAGCAATGTAACCTATTGCTTGCTTAAAATTCTCTAAACAGAAAAGAGACTTCTTGGCTATTGGTACTTTTGGATTGCATGTTTAGGTTTTGAACAATTTACCACTGAAGAAGGAGCAGTCATATATATGACAACATTTGTTTTGTCTCCTCAGATAAAAATCAAAGAAGCAACCGGACTGCCACCTAATCTCTCCAACTTTGTTTTTTGTCAATATACATTTTGGGATCAATGTGAGTCAACAGTAGCGGCACCAGTGGTAGATCCAGATGTGCCTTCACCTCAAAGCAAAGATGCTCATTTTACAGTGACCTTCTCTCACTGCAAGGTAACTATTATTATTATGAAGTAGTGTTAGCAAAAGGATGATACGTATGAGATAAGCTATTTAGAATGTGGGCCTTGTTTTGCCAGGGGAAGAAGGAGAGGTCACATTCATGTGACTAATGACTTTTGACTATACTTTGGAATGCCATCATATTTTGCTTCTTCACTTCTTCAAAATGTAGCAAAATGAAAAAATCTTTTAAATAGTGGTCTTTTAAATTCAGATGTCATCTCTAGTGTGTCACAGAAACTATAGTTTATATAATGACATCTTATTATATACTTGTTAGGTAAGCTCAGTAACTTAAAAAAGATCACTGGAACTGTGGTGGTTTGTGGAAATTTTCAAAGCATGCGGAGTATGCAGAAGCATGAATTGCTGAGGTGTATTTCACAACTTTCTTGACTACAGTCAAGCTTTATGATCTGAACTGTATGGTCTTGCCATGCAGGAGTTAGTTGTTTGGTGTATTCTTGCAAGCTAGGTGAGAAGATAAAATTACTTAATTTGATTGGATGTGATTTGTTTTTTCTTTTTGCCAGGACTATGTGGTGAATGTCACAGAGGAGTTCTTGGAGTTCATTTCAGAAGGAGCACTTGCTATTGAGGTGTGGGGTCACAGGTGTACTGGCAATGGCAGCTCTGTTTGGGAAGTTGATTCTCTTCATGCTAAAACTAGGACACTGAGAGACAGGTACAAAAAATATTTACCCATGAATGCTTCCATTAGCTTTCTAAAGGCTTTCTAATACTTGTGGTGCATACAGTATAATTTGATGAGGCAACCGTTAGTTTTTGTGGGGATATCGTTTTAGGTGGAATGAAGTAACTCGAAGAATAGAAATGTGGATTTCCATTCAAGAATTGAATGAGATGGGAGAATATACTGCAGTTGAGCTCCATCAGGCAAAAGATGTTAACACAGGGGGAATTTTCCAGCTTAGGCAGGTATGTATATTTTCCCTAACTTCTTATTCATGCTTAAAATTGATTCTTCATTTTATTCTTAGTGTATCTCTGTTTCTCTCTCTTTCTGTCTGTCAATTACCTGTTTAGGGTCATTCTCGCAGAGTTCAGGTGACAGTGAAACCCGTACAACATTCAGGAACACTGCCTCTCATGGTAGAAGCAATTCTTTCAGTCTCTATAGGTGGTGTGACTGCCAGGTCAACTAAACTGCAAAGGGGCTTGGACAGCTACCAGGTAAGACAGTTATTTCTTTCAATTCCAGAAGGGACTTTAGCACACTGGTACATGATATGTTGCAATTTTAGACATGTTTGAGGTTCATACTTAAAATGTGAGCATAAAACACTAAACTTTCTTCTTTTTCCTGCTTATAGCTGGGTGTATAACTGATAAAGTACTGAGTGTGCTATTAAAATTTATATAAGCAGGGGGAATATGTATTTTTACCTTTTATGAGTACAGGTGATTAATTTTAGATTCCTAATGCCTTAGTTTCCCTCCCTTACATGGATGGTGAAAACTGAGGAGGAGAAAATCAGGAAAAAAAATGTAAATTAGTAGAAAAAATGTCCTATAGTCAGATATTATTTACCTTTTCAAGAAGACTGAGTTGTTATTTGATCAGGATCAAAGAGAGCCATCATTCAATGTGAAAGGGCTATTTCATGTAGCAGAAAAAGTCCTTAAGGAGTATAAATGACTTCAAGCTGATACTGGACAAATTCATATTGGAATTAAAGCATGATGTCAACACAGGAGGCAAGGTGCCTTTTGTTGGAAATGTTAAATTCAGAACCACAATTAATTATAACCTTAAAGACAGATGAAACTATAAACCTTGAAGACTGGTGGTATGTTTGCTCAGTCCTGTTCCTGGCACTGTATTCTGGCAGTGAGAGATTACTTTTTTAATATTAAATATATTCACTAGCACTCAAATCATGGCTGAGCTACTGTAACCTGTAATGAAAAAAGTCTCTATTTCTACCTGTTAATAAAACTGTGTTTTAATTTTAACATTTTTCAAGTTTGTGGCAGAAGTGTTTGTATTCAGGTTTTGGGGTATTTGTGTGAGTTTCTGTTGAGAGAAATGCGTGTTGTTTTGTATTTTACAACATTTATTTTCTCCTACCAGAAGGAGGAGGATGATGGTGGTGATATGGATAGTTACCAGGTATTGCTGCTGTTGCTGTCAATCCTCTGGCATGGGGCACAGCTAATGCTAATAGCCAGCAACTTTCGAATGAACAAGCATACAGAGCAAGCAAAAGCGGCTTTGAAATACATATGTGCTGTGCATTTAAGAGGCTACCTGGGCTAGAAACACTATTACTTCATTTTACTTTGTGACTTTATACTCTTGCAGTGTGCTCTCTTCTCTGGTACTTAGAAGTCAGCTCTCCTAACTGGCTACATGAATTCCTATGTGTATAAAAGCTGAGAAACTTTAATTTAGAATGAAAACAGTTTCCAGTCCTATCATAGGGAAAGCAGCAGCCACCTGCAGCTGCAGGCATCTTTCCCAACCAAATTATACAGCAAAGGCTTTTTGTTTGTTTTCTGAAGAAAACATCATAACCTTTTAAGTTGTGCAGTTTTCTGAAATGCCTGTGGGAGAGAGAGCAGAAGATGCCAGGAAGAATGCAGACACTTCAGTGAAGCAGTTCTTTTTTATCTAAACTAAACCAAACATTGAGCCTGTTTTATTTGTGTGACAAGTAAATATGAGACAGTCACAGTTTATACGGTATAACAGAATACTCACCTAAGAGGTGGCAAAGGGCAGAAGAGCAAATGCCTAAAAAATTAAAACACATTTCAGACTTATTTCTAGTAGGCGGCCTTAGGAAAATAAAACCAGTTAGGTGAGAATGCTGACATCCCTTCAGATAACGTTTTAGGTTTTACGTCAACCTCAAAAACATCAAGGTACTAACTTCTTGCGGGCTGTTTATGTGCTTCCTGACATATCACAGAGAAAAATGAACCAGATTTTCTGTGATATACCACAAAGCATGATTGCATGATGGGTTTTGTTTGCATGAGAAATCTTTTAATTGCACTGATATCAGCTGCTAGCAATGGAATTTTGTGCAGGTTTGAGGGTGTACTGACCTGTCTAATCTTCAGGAGAACTTATGATCAGCTGACGATACCTGCTTTTTCCTATTCCATATGCTATGAAAAAGGTTGATTGCCATTTCTGTGAGTAATTAGTCTATGGTGTATAATTCTGTTCAGCAACTGAGGCAGTCACATTTTCCTTTCCTGCTGCTGGAATTTGAGATTTGAAAGCAAATAAGCTTCCATTCATGGGTGATGAGGTACTTGATCAGTGTGCATGTCATTCGGGGGGAAGAAAGTTTTCTGCATCATGCAAGCTGTTAAATATAAATTCTGATTAAATTCTCTGCCTTTTAATCTTAACAATGTAGCCTAATAAATTTCTCTTTCCATTTTAGGAAGAAGATTTAAATTGTGTGCGAGAAAGGTGGTCTGATGCACTGATAAAACGGAGAGAATACTTAGATGAGCAGATTCAAAAGATCAGCAATAAACAAGGTTTGAAGCTTAAAAGTTCCTGTCAGAAGTCCTTTATTCCCGATACTACAAAACACATATCTCATATTTAATAGTAATTTCTTTCCCTGTAGAAAAATCTGAGGATGATCTAGAACGGGAAGCCCGGCTGGTCGAACAGTGGGTAGGGCTGACAGAAGAGAGGAACGCGGTGTTTGTTCCAGCACCAGGCAGTGGAATTCCCGGTGCCCCTGCGAATTGGTATGTTCAGAGAAACCATGAGAGTGGTTAGTTTTCTGCACATGAGCAATACACGTGAGAAGGTAAAAATCTCAGAATGTTTTAGAGCTCCCCATGTTTTTCTGTAGTACTACAAGTTATGCTCAGCTGGCAGAAGGCTGGAAAAAGCTCAGGTGCTGGTTCAAATGTAAAAAAGGTTTGCTTAGTTAACAGGGTACATAAAGTAGCTTTGAGATAGCTTGAGATAAAATACTGTCAAATAATACTTCATAATTTTACGAAAAATCTGAGGAAGTTAGCCTGTAGTTTGACTCCTTTCAGGAAAGGAGAGGTTCAAAAACAGATGGTAGAACCCATGATAATTTCATTGATAAGAAGTGGGAGGGGAAGAAATTCTGATTTCAAAGGATGTGTTCTCTTCTGTTTTATTTGAACTTCTAATATATTTCTCTTGATTTCATTTAAATTTATGTTTTAACTAAGATCATTGGAAATGACATGCAAAAATGAGGAATGCAATATATTAGATTTGGGAAAGTGTAGACAAGAAATACAGCTCTAACCAAGCATACACTGATGATTCTGATAATATCTAGTATCTCTTCTTCATTGGATGAATGATGTAGTGATACTCTTTCCTTGCCATTTTTTCATGTTACCCACTTGCATTCTGCCATGGTGATGTATCTGAAAGTGTATTTATTGATTTAAAGTTGTTTGAAAGTCTGTTAACATTTATAAATGAGATTACTACAACCAGTTAACTTTATAAGAAACAGAACAGGATGTTTAAAACTGTCATACTCACAGCAACTGAAATGTGCTGTGCGTTTTGAATCAAGTTTTGGCAAAGCATTACATTCAGCTTCAAGTGTAGATAAACAAAATATTGTCTGCAATATAGGCATTCAGTTTAGTCATGAAAATGTTGACATCTGTAATCATTGATTACAGTTAATGAATCTTGCATGGAGATCTGTTTGCCCAAATTAGCTTAGGTATGAATTTGCCTTCCTTCTTCCCAGCAGTTTGTTTTGTTTCAGGATTCCACCTGCAGGAATGGAAACACATATACCTGTCCTTTTCCTTGATTTGAATGGTATGTTGTAACAGCAGATTAAGAAAGTTGGGGGGAGGTGGGGGGGAGGCGGGAGGAATTAATAAATGGAAGAATGGATCTGAAATGTATGAAACCAAACAAGTCCTGGCAATGGCACTGTCTAATATGGCTTGTAAAATGCTTTTAAATTCTGATTCTGTGTATTGAAATAATCATGTACAACTATTTTAAACTAAAGATAAAAAATGGGGAACATGTGAGTAAAGTATAGCCTATGCAACAGAAAATTGTGTAAGAGAGAGCAAGTTTAGTTTAAATCAAGCAGCAGATAAGAAAATCCTGTGAACATTTTGATGTACAAACCCACATGTCATTAAAGCACTGATGGAGAATCCCCCAATGTTTTCAGACCTCCTTCTACTGAGGTGTCTGTAGAGTCTTAAACAGCTGTTTTAATGAAGAGTGTGCTAGCATTTTGTTGGAGAATCTCAGTGTTCTCCCTTTGAAGGTATCTAGTTTTACATGTGAGAAAACTATTGATGTGTGTTCTTAAGACACAGATACACACTGTAAGCAATAAGAGACTAGAGTTTGCATGACATCTAAGGACTGTTTATGAGGCAAGGCTGTAAATATAAACTTGGGGCATAAATCAAAGGAGGATCCACAAGCCTTGTCACATCCAGCACTGCAGTGAGAGCTACCAGATGTGTTTATACAGGCAGCACATGAATTTACAGGCAGCACCTGCTTTAGAAGCTGCTTTCAGAAAATTATGTACACTTTCCTTCATCTGTGCTTACAAAGAATGTTTTTATTTGTTTTTTTTTTTTTGGTTTTTTTTTTTTTTTTTTTCATTATCAGCAGAGATTTAACAGAAGATCAAATAGGATATTTAACTAGATTGGTGGATCATTGCACAACTTTGTTTGTTTTTTGTTTAGCTTTTAGCCTAATGTAGCCAGAACTGCTATTCTTGTTTTAAAGATTTCCTGAGACATCAGAAGTTATTTAACTAAGAGATGAGCTGGTTAGGCTGACAGGTGGATAAATCGAAGTTTTCTGGCTGGGCACATTAACATTATAAATACCTAGAAATAGTTTTGAATTCACTTTAGGTTACATGAGAATGTGTTCTGCTGGTTCTTAGTCTGGTTTTTACTTCCCTTCTTTTGTATGCTGAAATAGTATTCAAAGTACTGCATAATTATAAGATTAATCAGGATTAGATGTATTATGAAATATGGGTAGCACTTTATTACAACTTTGCCTCTCTATATTAATATCCTTTGGTATAAAACTATGTCATTCTTTGCACATTTGTTTCATTAGCTGATGACCTCAGTGCCAATGAACAACTTATAGGTCCCCATGCATCAGGAGTTAACTCAATACTACCAAAGGAGCATGGGAGTCCATTCTTTTATCTGCCGATCATAAAACACAGTGATGATGAGGTAAATTGTTAGCAAGCCTCCTTCTTGACAACTGCAGCTTATGTTAAAAATTTCTTTTTATGTTTTATTTTCTACTTGTATGTATTTAATCATTACTATTAGCTTTTTGTCTTAGAAGTACCATCTGTATCTAGTGCTGCCTTCATTTTCTGGCCTATTTATTTAGAATTGAAGAGGGTATGACTTGTTACCTCTCCTGCCTTAATTCAGAGCTGACAAGCCTTAGTTGCCCTTAACAAAAGAATAATTCAGCTATCTAACTCAAAATCCCTTTTTCTTCTTTCCTCACCCCTTCATCATTCCTCTTGAAGGCTCTTGATTCTTCAGAGAAAACCCCTTCATTTATTGTGCACGCTTGTCAAAGCTTAGTATTAAAATAAAGCCTTTTCCTTTGTAGTACATAGTTACTTTCTTCTAAATGCGAAGTTTGGGAACTGGTGGAAATGATTCGAGCTTGGACCCATTTTGAACCTTCTTAACTCATTTCTTTCACACTGTATGCCAACTCAGGCCATTGCTTAAGAGACCCTTTCCAGGATAAATGGGATGCTGAATTTGGGTAGGAGGGAGAGGGAAAAAAAAAAAACTGGTGTTCTGCAGGATGGGAGCATGTTTGTTCTGTATGGGCCTCTGTAACCTAATCCAGCACAGATGGAAAATGTAATATTGAATTTTATTAATTTTAATACAGCTGCAATAGGATTTATATTCCTTCCTCCAGCCTTGCTTCTGCTTTCCTTTCTGTCTCCAGTTGTGTGAAGATTTCCTTTTGTGACAGGGTTTGCACAGTGCAGAGATCGTGTTCATGATGGTTTTCCCCAATATCTTAATGTCTTTATTATGCTGTTTCTAATAAATTCCTTACTATGAAAAAGAGGTTTGACTCTTTGTTCGATGATGCTTATTTTTCTCTTATGGAAGATTTATTCTGCTTCATATTAAATCATTGCAAGTAAATCTGTTGTTACAGTAGTTGAATCTTTGATTTCCCTTTCTTTCCTTTCACTTTGTTTTTCTGCATAGGTTTCAGCCACTGCTGCCTGGGACTCTTCTGTCCATGATTCAGTGCATCTGAATAGGGTAACTCCTCAAAATGAGAGAATTTACTTAATAGTGAAGACAACTGTGCAGCTCAGCCATCCTGCTGCAATGGAACTGGTGTTACGCAAAAGGATTGCAGCCAATATTTATAACAAGCAGGTAGTAAGTCTCTATATATTTTTAATTATTAATTTTGTTTCATATCCTTAATTTTCTTAGCTGGTTGCTTAATTTTGTATAAGTTTGGTCCCTCCTATTCTTATGAAAGATAGATTTTCATAGGTTACAGTGAAGCATACACTCCTTTGAACTGTCCTCTTTTCAACCTGATGTGTTTCAGAGTGTAACAGGTGCTCCTTTTTTAACAAAAAATAAATTTACTTTCTTGTCTCTACAGGTTGAAATGTTCTTTGATTCAGAGAAGTTTGCAGTAGCTTATCTAAGATAGGGTCACTATAGCCACTCCATTCCTGAAAGCATCTTTGGGGCCTTTAAGTGTTCCATGTACACACAACAGATCCTTTTTCTTTCTCTCTGCTGTTTCCTCTTATTTACAAACTAGGCTTGTTTCCCACTGCTACCCAAATGTATGTACTCTCTACCCCCTTTAACATGATGGTTTTGGATAGGGTCCTTTGGCCATAAGAGTGGTTGCTGTTCCCCTTTCTTTTCTGCTTTTTGGGTTTAGATGGTGAGATGCTCACTGAAATTATGTTCCTTTGTGTTTCCCAGATGATTGAGACCAAGAGTGCATTTCAGAATTGCTCCAGATTTTACGGTGCAGTGCAGGGGTAGAGCACAAATCAGCGGTAGTACTACTAAGTGATTACTAATCAGCTTTTTACATTTGGTATATTATCATTGGCCAATTTCCTTTCTCTAAAACACATTAGATGAAAGTTTAAAGTTTACAGTTGGTAATGTAAGGCTAACTAACTTGATAGAGAAGCATGGTAAGCTTATGATTACAACAATGAAAACTCGGGTTACTATTTCATTTATGGCTAGAAAGCAGAGTTACGCTTTGCTATTGCAAAAGGAATTTTCTACCTGTTTAACAGGTGGCTGACAAAATGAAAAATGATGGTGGAACAGTTGGACTTGGTGATCTTAAAGGTCATTTTCAACCTCGATGATCCTCTGATTCTGTGATCTGTACATTAGAGACTTTGGTGCTAAAAGTTGCTGCACAAGAATGCAGCATTGATGCAAAATGGGAGGAAACTGTTACTGATTGAACTTACTACCATTGTGTACTGCACACAGAGCTGTAAAGAGTGTTTAAAGGATAATTAGTACTAAAAAGGAACTTAATAATTACAGTCTTTTTATAGCAAAATAAGTCTTTGCATTGTGACCTTTTATTTCTTAGGATGTCATACATAATCATTCTTAACAATAATTGAAAATTACTTTGTTTTTAGAGTTTTACCCAAAGCCTGAAAAGGAGGATATCCTTGAAAAACATACATTATGCCTGTGGTGTGACATATGAAATAGTGTCCAATATACCAAAGGTAAATTATGCCATATTTCTCTGGCAAATTCACTGAAAGGAACAGAGTGACCTACTGCAGTGGGTGATACTGATTGCAAAGTAAATGTCCTGCTTTGCTAATATGAGGCAGCTTGCCAAAGTGTATATACTAGAGTGCAGTGGTGAGATCATGTTTATCTTTAAACAGTTGAAAACTGCGGGGATTATGTTTTGTTTTCTACTGTGTTTCACTGTGTTCTTGTAGTAAAGCTGGTTTTGAAATCACATCAGTTTCCACAGGGAAAATATAGAGGGTATTCAGAGGAATGACCAAGTCAGTGAAAACAAAATAGCTGGGAAAATGAGTTTGCAGGAATATAAACTGCTTTATATAAGAAAATCTCATAGATATTTTAAATGTACTTTACAATTTATTTTAAAGGCTAACTGAGCAAAAGGAAACACAAATAGTCTTCTCACCACTTTTGTGTGGCAGCACACTAGGGAAATCACACAGGATATCTGAGATCTGGGAAGGAAGTTGTGTTTACTTGCACGTAGGAAGTATTCATTAGTTAATACTTAACATAGGTGATTTCAGGCTATACACATTATTCCTGGAAGTAGAATCATAGAATAGTTAGGGTTGGAAAGGACCTTAAGACCGTCTAGTTCCAGCCCCCCTGCCATGGGCAGGGACACCTCACACTGAACCATGTCACCCAAGGCTCTGTCCAACCCAGCCTTGAACACTGCCAGCGATGGAGCATTCACAACTTCCCTGGGTAACCCACTCCAGTGCCTCACCACCCTTACACTAAAGAACTTCCTTATGTCCATGCTAAATTTCCCCTGTTTAAGTTTGAACCCGTTACCCCTTGTCCTGTCACTACAGTCCCTAATGAGTAGACCCTTCCCAGAATCCCTGTAGGCACCCTTCAGATACTGGATGGCTGCTATGAGGTCTCCATGCAGCCTTCTCTTCTCCAAGCTGAACAGCCCCAACTTTCTCAGCCTATCTGCCTAAAGGATGTGCTCCAGTCCCCTGATCATCCTCGTGGCCCTCCTCTGGACTTGTAACAACAGTTCCATGTCTTTTTTTATGTTGAGGACACCAGAACTGCACACAGTACTTCAAGTGAGGTTTCACGAGAGCAGAGTAAAGGGGCAGGATCGCCTCCCTCGATCTGCTGGTCACGCTCCTTCTGATGCAGCCCAAGATATGGTTGGCTTTCTGGGCAGCAAGAGCACACTGCCAGCTCATGTCCATTTTCTCATCAACCAACACCCCAAAGTGCTTCTGTGCAGGGCTGCTCTGAATCTCATCTCTGCCCAACCTGTAGCTATGCCTGGAATTACTCCAACCCAGGTGTAGGACCTTGCACTTGTCGTGGTTAAACTTCATCAGGTTGGCATCAGCCCACCTCACAAGTGTGTCAAGGTCCCTCTGGATGGCATCCCTTCCCTCCAGCATATCAATGGAACCATACAGCTTGGTGTCATCGGCAGAGTTGCTGAGGGCGCACTCAATCCCACTGCCCATGTCACCACCAAAGGTGTTGAACAAGACCGCTCCCAACACCCGCCCCTGAGGGACACCACTCGTTACTGGTCTCCAGCTGGACTTTGAGCCATTGAGCACAACTCTTTGTGTGTGGCCATCCAGCCAGTTCTTTATCCACTGAGTGGTCCACCTATCAAACTGACGTCTGTCCAACTTAGAGTCAAGGTTGTTATGTAGGACAGTGTTGAACGCTTTGCACAAGTACAGGTAGATGACATCAACTGCTCTACCCCTGTCCATCAGTTCCATAGCCCCATCACGTATGGCCACCAGATTGATCAGGCAGGATTTCCCCTTAGTGAAGCCATGCTGGCTGTCACCAAGCACTTTGTTGATTTTCATGTGCCTTAGCATGCCTTCCAGGAGAATTTGCTCCAAGATTTTGCCAGGAACAGAGGTGAGGCTGACTGGTCTGTAGTTCCCAGGTCATCCATTTTCCCCTTCTTGAAAATGGGGGTTATATTTCCCTTTTTCGAGTCAGGGGGAATTTCACCTGACTGACATGATTTTTCAAATATGATGGACAGTGGCTTAGCAACTTCATCTGCCAGCTCCTTCAGGACCCACGGATGGACTTCATCAGGTCCGATAGACTTGTGTATGTGCAAGTTCTTAAGATGGTCTCGAACCAGATCCTCTCCTACAGCAGACCCAGAGTCTTCATTCTCAGGAATCCCTGTGTCTGCTTTCCAAGACAAGGGTGGTGTGGCCAGAGCATTTTCCAGTGAAGACTGAGGCAAAGAAGTCATTAAGAACCTCAGCCTTCTCTAAATCCAAGGTAGCCAGTTCTCCTGATAGCTTCCAGAAAGTACATTGACTACAGCAAATATGCAGAACTTCTAAACATGACCTCTTCTTACTTCAGCATCATTTACATGTGTATTGAAAAGACTTAGATCATTAATTATAACTAGGAGTACTGATTAACAGTTATAGATTTAAATTAATTTCTAGACTGAAGTGGTCTAAAGATGTGAATAAACCCCTTAAAAACAACAGGCTTTAATTATTAAAAAAACTTAAACAGTGTAACTTGTAATTTAGGCTACAGAAGAAATTGAGGATCGCGAGACTTTGGCTCTGATGGCAGCAAGGAGTGAGAATGAGGGCACATCCGATGGGGAAACATACATTGAAAAATACACACGTGGTGTGCTGCAAGTGGAGAACATTCTGAGCCTTGAACGACTAAGACAGGTAAGGAAAACGTACTTCATGCACCTTTTGAACAGGGTTATGAGAATTCAAGCAGAGATGATTGATCCTTTAGGAATACCACGTGTTTCTCAGGTTTTAGTTTGGGTTTTTTTTAGAGAATATTGGGTGGATAAATGTAAGTCTGAATTACTTCTGTGAAATATCGAATTCCAATAATGGTGGGTCTAGTGCCTATAGCTGTTAGTGGTGTAGTACTCAGAACCTGAAGAGGAAAAGGCAGAACAGTGAATTTTGGATTGTGGTGGTTGTGTGTTGACATTAACATTTGTAGATGCAAGCCCTGTTTGCTGTTGACAGCCACACTGGGAAAATTTTCTGCCCTACTTGATCATTTCTTGTGTGGAAGCTATGGCATTCATTTTAGTGTGTTCTCTTCTTTACGCAGGCAGTCACAGTCAAAGAAGCACTCTCCACCAAAGTGAGAAACATCCGCAGAAGCATCAGCACTCCAAATGTGCACAATGTAAGAACCCTTTATCCTCTGGTAAATTAGTACTAATGGGGTGGGGGGTGCTGTTTGTGTGCTGATGTAATGCTTGCACAGTGCAATATGGTAATGGCTATTCTGATTTAGGACTAACCAACCTGTAGGAAAGTTGTCATGAATGGAAATTCTGAGTTGCTCGAAGCCCCTCCCCACAGCGATCCATTCTAGGAGATAAACAAGGTTAACAGGGAAGTGGGAGGGTTGGTTGGAACTTTTAGGAAGATATTTGGTTTGGAAGTAGTTTAGGATGACAGCTGCCCTGATGACCTGAATTTTACTTCAAAGTCCTTTTTAACTGTTTTCATAGTGTAAGGGAGTTTCCATGTTGTATTTCCTGTATTCTCCTATCAGCCACTCATACAGCACAAACATAGCTCTCCTTACAAATAATCTGGTCTGAAAAGAGATAACAGAAAAGTTGTTTCCTTAAGGAATTATATTTTAAAAAGAAAAGGTAGACATTTTGTCATTCTACCTCTTGGTGTTCTGTAGGTATCCTGTAGCCGACTAGATCTTTCTGCCTGTGATGAAGATGAAAAGGTATGTACATGTGACAACAAAAGGCGCACATTCTCAGATTATTTTTTGTCCTCCTCTTTGAAACATGTATTTGAAAATTGAAAAAAAAAAGTAGGAAAAGTGTTTTTAATGGTGTGTTTGCATTTCTTCAAAATGCTGTACTAGTTGTGTGTTGTTTTGAGTTAAACCTCCTTGTCCTTTGCTTTTCATCTTAAAATTGTAGAAACTTTTATGTAAGGGGGAAGGTACAGCAAAACTTACTATACTTCACTGGAAATCTAATTAGCTTCCAAACAGTGCATTTGTGTGAGGCAGGGAAACTGTGTTAAGTCAATAACTTGACACTTCTGGGGTTTTGAGGGAGGGTGTTAGTTTTGGGGCTTTCACCTGCCTTTGTGTTTACCTGGTAATTTTTCCATGTTAGCCTCCATCAGCATGCATATTTATATATTTCTTTTTCTTAGGGTTGGTCTGAAAGTCACCTAGATATATCTGACTGTTGTTCCAGTTACCAAGATGTCTCATGCTATGGTACTTTACCCAGGGAGTCTCCTCGCAAGAGTAAAGATGGCAGTGGTGAGACTTTAAAGCATATATATAGTGACAGTGTTTGTGGGGTTTTTAATTGCTGCATTAAACTGAAAATTAAGTTCTCAGTGATCTTTACGTACTAAATGCATTATCCAGCTTCTTGCTTTAGCAGCTAAGCATAATCTGGAAGTAGGGGCAGAAGGGAGAAATGCATAAAGACATCCAGGCAAGGTGGGGCTGCCCAGAAATGCAAGAGGAGAGCAGAAGAATGAGCTAAATGTGAAACAAAACAGTAGAAGGAGGCTGGAGGGACAGGGTATATGTGTGAGGGGGGATGAAAAGGGAGCTGCTGTTGTTTTGTGACTTTGAAAATGAAAATGCTCTTGTCAAAGTGCGGAGGGTCCTCTTGCAGGTTTTTTACATGATTTGGATACTTGCTGTGTCAGTGTGTCACAGGTGCCTTATCTTCTTCAGGTCGAATTGTAACATGCTCTTCTTGATCAGGCAATACAGGTAGAGATACTGCTTCAGTAAAGTGGGACTTAGAGTTTATTCATTGCTTCCTTGACTGTAATTTCCTTTCGATCATGCTGGGCATGCAGAATTGCTGCCCTGGTTCCAGAGCAGAGCTGCAATGGGCAGGGGTCAGGAAGCAAAGAGCTGTCAGTTCCATTTCAAGGACATTTCCCACTGTTTTTATGGCTGAGATGAAAATGAGAAATAGTGAAGCCTCAGAAAGGAGGGTGCAGATTTTTTGCTATCCTTCTGTTTCCATATTTCTCAGCAGGTCATAATCTCTCCTCATTTGAGCTCTGGGTTCTCTCATGCTTGGACCAGTGATTGAATACTAAAATACTGACACTTCTCTGTAGCACCAATTTGCCAAATGCATGGCTTAACCATCAGTTGTTTTGAACTATGCTCCTTCATTTAAGATCTGAAGAACTGAAATACAATATTATTGCTTTTTTACCTAGGTGTTGTAGCGGAGAATTCCCATGTTTTAATGGCCAGCCCTTTTAAAGCATTTTCTCCTCAGCCACCAAAGTTTTTCAAGCCCTTAATGCCAGTGAAAGAGGAACATAAAAGGAAGACACCCCTTGAAAGCCGACCTCTGCTTAGTCAAGAGGTAATCTTTGAAAACCACCTGCTTTTTTAAAAGGAGATGGAGCGATTTTGTGTGCTTTGCAAATCGTTTGCAGCATGCATCTGTTACAATAGAATTTTATAATTCTCTGGTAAAATTAATTACACTGTTCTTTATATGTGTGGGGTTTTAGTGTTTGTTTTCTTTTATCTAAAACACTGGGGTGGTTTTTCACATCTTGGTAAGTATTCTCCTTTACAGGGCACTTGTATTTTAAATTAATAGTAACCTGCACTTCTCCAGCAAGTTGTTGTTGGTGTATTTCTTCATAGACAAAACATAATTCTGTGAAAGTGTTCTAGGGTGGTTATAATTCTGACCTTTATTCCTCAACCTAAAACTCTGCTGGGAGGGGTGCATGAGTTTCTCTACCTATTAACTTGAATTTTTATGTATGTATGGCCAACATGGATGTTTCACTTTCATCATGTCTTAATGCCTGTCTAACTTGCATGCACTTAGTGTTGTGGTTTGTGTGATGTGTCGTGTGTCTTAACCTTTGCAGAGCATGCCTTCACTTCAGGTGCATTGCGCTGGCTGTGTTGTGCCTTCAGGAAGCAATGCCAGCAGCATGCCTGTAGAAAGCAATAGCATACATGAGGAGAAGATTGTAAGTTTTGAACCAGTTTCTGTTATGAGATCTGGTGGTGGGCTTAATGCTACTGCAGCAGAAAAAAATGTGTGATGTGGATATAATCACTTGTGTTTGATTGTAACTAAGGATTGTAATGAACAGTTGCTTGCCTGGCTTGCAGATGCAATCTGTCATTGGAACTAACTTGACTGGGTTTTGCATTTTGTGCTTGGTTGTTTTCTAGTTATTTTTATTTTAAACTGGTAGGTGATTTGTCTTGTGGGGTGGGTAGAAGAGGGGCTGCTTTAGTTCTTACAGGGCACAAGCAATCAAGTAAAAGGGTGGTTTAGTGAACCGTGTTATCACTCTAATATACTTTGTATGTTACCCAGATTTTGTGACTATACCCCAGAGTAAATGGAATGATCCCATTTGGTGTAAGTAACCATGCATTTAGGTGTGGGTACAGTATAAAAAGCTTCTCATTGCCTGATGTGGAAGTAATATGACTAAAATAAGATTGCCGCTCTAAATTAACCTGCAGCCTGTCTTCATCATAATTCAGGTGGTGAATTGAGGTGGAGGGCTTTTATTTTAATCTTCACCTGCCAAATCCTTTTCTTATTGCTGCTTCAAGAAAAGTTTTTCATCATTTCTGCTGTATCATGGACTCTTGGGGCTGGGGAACATGGCTGTAAATACTTGCTTTAATCAGAGCTTTAGATCTAACTCCAGAAACTTCTAATCATTTCCCATAAGTCTTCTAGGCCTCTTATCACAAAGTGCTAGAGATGGGCTCTTCATGTTTAACAGTTGTTTTTATTCCTCCCATATAGCCAAGCCATTAAAAAAAATCTGTCTGTATTTCTAATGCTGTTTTGTAGGTTGTTGCACAAAAGTATCCTGTATATATTTGAAGCTTGGCTGCTGGTTCTGGCTAGCAGCTGTTTTCTTCTCAATCATGTTAGTTTCCCATAAGGTAGTTGACATGCTGACTCACACTGAGTCACTGCCACAAATAGCATTGAAGGTATTTGGAAGACAGAATCTTCTGGTGGGGTGAAAAACATCCCTTGGAAACCAAATTGTTAGGGAAATTTCCTTAGCAACTTTGGGGCAGTTTTAATCCCTTGAGTGAAAACAGGGTCCTACCCCATGAAATCCTGGAATTAACCCAGGTATTTGCTGCTTTCTAGAGATAAGCAGATGCTTTCAGAACTGGAAAAGGGCAACGTCCTGTACCAGGCTCTTCCAATTAGAATTAAACTAATTCAGTGTAAACCTACTGCAGCCAACAAGGCCCTGGAAAGAGCTGTTCTTTCAGTTCTCAGATGTTTGCTTCTACCCTTGCACTTATTTCTCCCTTGTATTGGCTGAACTTTTCTATTGCGTCAGGTGGCAGATCAAGGGAGCTGATCCATCCAGGTGATGGCTATGCTACCATGGAGTTTTACGTAATTTGAATCTACTCCCCTGTCTGATCATAGGTCCCCTGTACCTGTGGGTACCAGGGAGGCAGGCAAGAACAGTTGCTCTTGGAAAGAGGTTGAGATGGCTACTTTGCATAGCCCTGATAGTTTCTGGTGTTGAATGCACCAGATGGTGGCTTCTGGGATTTTTATCACTTTAAGGAAGCCTCCGTAAAATGTAGGCTTCCCAGGCTACGCTGTCTTTTTCTGAGCCGGAGCAAGTCAATATTTTAACTAGGCAGGAGCATGTATTTCACACATTTGGGTGAATAATGCTCTCAGAACAAATTCAGAGGTTACACCAGGGCAGCGTCACAGCTCCACATGAAACTTCAGCCACCAGCTCTTCTCTGATCCAAAGTGGAACTTTCACATTATTAGTCAGTAGTGTAAAATATCATGCCAAGATGCAGAGCCTCATGCTCCTAGTTAATCACTGTCTGATTGATGTTACTTCAGGTGTAATGCTTACTTGCATCTTTGAAGCATATAAAAAATGCAGTAGAAGTAAAGCAACTAAACAATACAGGAAGCTAATATTAACTATTAATATTAATGTTCTGCATCTAAGTAGGCATAAGAATGATATTTGGCCTTTTTCTCATGATTCTCTGAGATCTGTTCTTAACTTTTCATGAGTATTTAAAACACATCTGTCAAAGGAATGAAAAACAAGGCAATTATCAAAACATACTTTTATTCAGTTGGCCTGAAATAGAGCATTCAACGTAAAATTTCAGACAGTACTTCCACATGCATATTATATTGGAGCTATTTCAAAACAGCACCATGACATGAGGGCATGTTCCATATAATCATAGAATCATAGAACAGTTAGGGTTGGAAAGGACCTTAAGATCATCTAGTTCCAAACCCCCTGCTATGGGCAGGG